>CM046385.1:1856910-1881910 GCA_025413485.1 Ficus microcarpa | reverse complement strand
GCGGTGGCATTGCTATTGGCATTTGCATTTCGCACAAGATTGCTGATGGGACCACGCTTTCCTCTTTCCTCAAAGCCTGGGCTGAGATTACTACGTCTTTCAGTGGTGGTGATCATGATAGTATTGACGATCACAACGGTGTGAGAGATATCATTGATCCCTTTTTGGACGCTGCTTCGGTTTTCCCTCCAAGGGAGATTCATGTTCAGAGCCCACGTAATATGATAAAGAGAGGGAAGATTGTGACAAGGAGATTTGTGTTCGATAAGTCTAGTTTGGAAAAACTCAAAGTCAAAGCGGCTACGGATGATTGTAGCCCTACTAGAGTGGAAGCTGTGACTGCTCTTATATGCAGAACTGCTATGAATTCATCGAAGGGAATACCAGCAGAGAAGGGTTCTAGACCTAGTCCATCCATGGTGATATCGCACGTGGTGAATTTGAGGTCAAGAATGGATCCACCATTGCCCGAGAATTCTTTGGGCAACATTTGGAGGTGTGCAGAGACACAAATTGTTGAAGAAGAGAGCAAGAAGCTAGAGATGCATGATTTAGTGGTTCAGATGAGGAAAGCGATAAGGAAAATGGACAGAGACTACGTGGAGAGGCTCCAGAATGAAGACGGGTTTGTGCAAGCTTTCAAGTCTCTTAAGGAGGCAAGTGCATTAGTGTCTGAAGGAGTGGTTCCCTTCTACAAGTTCAGCAGTTGGGTTAGGTTCCCAATCTATGAAACCGATTTTGGATGGGGAAAACCCATCTGGGCATGCATTACTAGTGTGCCTATTAAGGATGTTGTGATATTGATGAGCAATAGATTCGGTGACGGGATTGAGGCGTGGGTTAACTTGGAGGTAGATGACATGACTCGGTTCGAGCATGATGAGGAGCTTATAGAGTTTGCTTCTCAGGCAAGCTGTTAATTATACTGCAACCTGGTTTACGTTGTGCTGGATCTTCTTTCACTAGCGGCTGGTTCTTGTCATTTATTACGATATGTAAATACGTTTGTATTTATATATAGTGTGTATGTGTCCGCACGGGCTTCTGTATTTCTTATATTTCGAGATATTTTGTGAACTTGACCTGTTTCAGATTCAGAGTTGGAGATTCGACTCCTGTTTGCATAAATTTAAACTTTTACGAGAGAGAACACTACAAAAAATATATATATATATAGAGAGAGAGAGAGAGAGAGAGAGAGTATGAATCATCTTTTCACGATATGGAAGGGGTGAAGGAATAAGAGATAAGGAATCTAGAGCTGCTAAACTTCTTCAGTGGTTCATGACACTGTTTGGAGCAAAATTACCAGATGTTGGTTGTGCCAAAGCACAGGCATTGCCCGGTATTTCTGCGTAAAATGGAACACCAAACAAATGAGTCAAAGCCATTCAGTAAAAAGAGGATTTCAAACAAATTCATTCAGATTTCAAGTTTTCAAACAAGCAACAGCAAGAAAAATCATCTTTGCCTGTCACAACAGACGAAAAAGAAACACTCCACAACAATCAATCTGGCTTAAATCCAATGACTTATTAGTTTACGTATAAACAAGATTTCACACAAACAACAAAGAACCTCCTCAATAGCTCAATCAATAGGTAATATATTATATAACATACACAAATAAATTTTAGTAGTTCAACTATTATTTGAAACTGATTAAAACAATCTCCAAGTACATAAATTGCTTCTGATATGTGATTTCGTCATGTTAATCATCATCTTAAGCACTATCTATAGATGTATATCCATTCCAGGAAATCTTCTAACTCCTATTTGTGGTGTAACCCCTATGATATCTGCACGAATTCGAAAATCAGACTTCATAGTTGCACAGAAATGTTCCTGTGCATTAAGGCGAACGCAACAGACAGGACCATGAACAGTGAATCATGGCAGCAATTGACGAACATCTGACCTCCCAAAAAGATTAACAAATCGAGACTCTTAACTACGATGAGTATGACTAACTTGAGAGTGTTTGTGCTGGTTTTGAGGTAGGACCAAGAATTGCTTCACCAGTAGCTTTTGATGCAGCAATCTCTTCCAAACACTTCCATTCAGTGTCATGTTTCCTTCTTGTCTCCTCCAGTTTTGACTGATCCTCCTGAAATTTCTGCAAACACTCCTCAAATAGTTCAGGATCAACTGCAAAGAAAATCTTGCGTACATTAAGTGTCAAGCTTTGGACCACTTGGTTCCAGTGAGTATGACCATTCTCCAAGGCAGGGAAGATGATGGGCAGTATCACTCCACGGTTTTGTCTAATTAAGTTCTCAATGTGCTCATTGTTCCACAAGCACAAAGCCCTCTCCGCCACCTGTAAGAGCAAGAAACCGCAAGCTAAAATTTTCAGGTTCATAGTAGGAATAGCATGTCTAAGAATCAGAAAGAAAAGTAAAATGCAATAAGTACTTAACAAATGAAATTCCTAATAAGATTAAGTTCCCTTAATTTTAACACATTTTAGTTAGATACGTTTTGCATATTTACAAAGGAAAATTTTAATGCATGCAAGTAGATTTCTTGAAATCAAATCCTTGAGCCATCTAATGATATTGAATAATGATTTTTACTCTTTAAAGGTTTGTATTATATTAGGAATGCAGTATACATTGAATGGCAAAAGAAATTAAAGGAAGACCATAATTTACATCTCGCAACCTGAAAGTGAGAACTGCTCAAGCAACGAGCAATCTGGCGAAAAAGCGGTACCATACACCTTTGGAATTCTGCGGGCTGAGTTGCTTCTAGAATTTCCTCCAGTTTATGTAGGAAAATAACTTTCTTTGAACTATTAGTGATCGGCCAATACTTTAACAGACCTCTTATGACGGTATCTGCAAGCTTGCAGTCTTTCTCCACGAACTGTGTGATGCAATATGACAACTGCTGTTGATACATCAGTAAGCATTTCGGTTTATGAAGGGGGATCAGAGCCCGCACGAGGAATAGTTTGTGTTCCTCCTTAAGTGGCATAGCAAAACCATTGATTATACTTCCCAAAACCTCTAAAAGCTCAGCAATACCATTATGCTTCTCTGTCTCGAAAATAAAACAGAAGAATATATTGTTGATTGCCTTCCTTATAAACGGCCGATGCACCATGAACTTTCCATATATGCGATGCAAAATCGTTTTCAGATACTCCCTTTCCCTAGGATCCTCGGAATCGAAAAGATCCAACAACTTGAGAACAAAGGAGTGGTCAACGTACCTCTTGGCCAACTTTGCATCGGTTTCGGGAGATGCAATAAACCTCAAAAAGAATTCATACACAATCTGCAAGTGCGGCCAAGCAAGATCCATCAAACTCTCTTCCTCTTCGACATCATAGCCTTCTACAGCCTTAGTCTCACGGGGTTGTGAAGACATTATCCGAAACAAATTCACGGACACCATCTTAATAGCCTCTTGCATGACAGTTTCACTGAACTTCCCATTTGCAGAAGTAACATAATCCACCAGCTCAAGCAATGTCTGTCGTTTAATTTCTTTTTCCTTCAGATGTTGAGTCGGGTCAGCGAAGTCAAAGACAACACAACACAAATTGAGCTTTTTGATTAACAAATTCTGCTTCTCAGAACTTGGTACATCCCTAAATGCTGGCAAGGCTTCATAAGAAGCAGACGCTAAGTTGCCATTTGGCTTTGTATTTGCAACCTGGGCAAGCTTACTTCCATGACTATATCCTAAATCCGAAACCAAATCAAGGCTGGGAAGAGATACGGAATTAGAGTTTATCGGCCTGGTACTTGCTAGATCACTGCTCCTTGAACTGAAGGAAGCGTCTGAAGGAGCAGATGAACCTCCAAAGTCGGGTTTTTCACCCGACTTAGACGGCTTCCGTGGAAGCTTACCAAGTATCTGCTTGATCATGACTTCAACAAATCCAATTCAAAACACCAAATTTGAAGAAACCCAGATTCAAATGAAGACTCCTTTAAAGCAGAAACCGACTCACCAAAGCGACAAGAACCTCAATCTTCACAAAATCCCATCTCAAAACAATGAACAAATAGCCATCTTGTTATAAATTTGATGAAGAAACCCATTCCCACATGAAGATTAAACACAACCCAGAAAGTAAAACACCATGACAGAAACTCTTAATCTCAGGTGTCATTCTCTTTCTCTACAATAAAACACCGAACTTTTTCTCAGGAACCCAGTTTCAGAAACTAAAAATATGACACTTCTAAATTATTTATAAATAAAAAAATAACTAAAAACTAAATTAACAACCTTTCCTAGTTGTATCATCTTCCTAGAAGTACCTGGTTAAGGAGTATAATCATAATGATCAAAAAAAATCAGCACATAGCTCAGCTGAATCTGGGTGTGATCTAAAATGCCAAGATAGAATTTGCCAATCAAAATCAGTGCAAAAAATAAAGAGAAAAAAGTGAAGAAATGGAACAAGACGCTGACCAAAAACAGAAAAGGGGAGGAGAAGAAGAAAAATCCCAGATTAAAGAAAAGGACAAAATGCTTGATACTTACCAAGGTAAAGAGTTGAAGAAGTAGAACATGAAAAGGGCAAAAGAAAGATATTTTGTTTGGCTTTTTTTTTTTTTTTTTTTTTTTGGAGTCACAGGAAAAGCTGACCAAAACAGCCCTCCTAAGAACAGATCATTCAGCCACAGTTCGTAATTCACCAAAAAATAATTAATATTGTTGGCATAGAAGCAAATATAAAAAGGAAATATTTAATTATTAAAAAAATACAAGACAAAAAAACAAAAGTTGACAAAAGAAAAAGAAAGGTTCTTCCTCTCTCTCACTCTCTATGCAATTTTGCTAAGTTCAAGTTGGAGAGGGAAGAACCTTTCCTTGCAGATAAAAAAAATTATTAAAAAAAACAGAAAAAGAAAAAGGTCAGAGAATGGAATTATGCAATTTGTTTTATTTTTACTATTTTTACTATTTTTGTTTTTTAATGGATTTTAATTTGTAGTGGTAAGTAGTAACTCACATTTTTCCCCAACGTTAGGGATTTACAATACAAGACCACCACGCTTGCCCCAAACCGCCAACTCATTGCCAACTCATGGGAATGGAATCACAGCCTCCTTTTTTCCTTTCTTTGTACTTTTTAATTTTTAATTTTTAATTCTTTGCTTCTTCTTCAGTGTTCATTTTAATTATAACTCTTTTAGTTTTCCAAATAAAAGTTAAAAGTTTAGTAGTAGGATAAACAAAGAAGGAAAAGTACATGATTGGGTCATTTCCTTTAACTTGAATTTATCTTTTTTCGATATTTTGCATTTGGAATCCCAAAAAGTATATCAACGAACTCCAAGTTATATTAGCTTTTTCTTTCTCTTTTTAACAGAAAAAAAAAAGTGATTTTTTTTTTTAATTCAAGAGTATATGATTCAAATTTTATACCTTTTAATTGAATCAAATATAATATTATTATTAAACTATATCAAAAGAGTGATATTTACCAATTGTTAATGGGATCAAATATCACTAAAAGAACAAGATTGTCATTTTTCATGGGTAGCATTGCAGCCATGAAATCTAAGCAAATAATTCGTTTTGACTATCCAAAATCGTTTATATATATATATATTGGCAAAGCTGAGGTGTTTGAGATTTGCTTAAAATCGATTTCAAATAAGGAGTTTTAGCTCACAGTTGAGCTTACAATGAGAATTTAGACAATCATGTTGCAGCAAAGATGAAGTACCTTTCATTTTGTCGCAAAAAGATACTATAACTTACCAAGAAAGACAAGGAGAGGAAGGAAAAAAAACAAAGAAAGAAAAAAGAAAATTCTACAATAAACTTAAAAAAAGAAAAAAAAACCATATTAGTATAGTAGTCCATTTTGTTATTTTCGTTTGATGTTATTTTAACTAAGGGGGAGTTTGGTGGAGTAGTTTGAGTTGAGATTTTTAAGTTGGAATAGTAAATTTTTTTGAATTTTCAGAAAAAACAAAAAACTTTTTGGGAAAAAGACAAAAAAAAAATTTGAGTTGAGTTGAGATGAGATGGTTTATCAAAGATGCCGTAAATCTGGTATTTAAAAACATCTAAAGCCTATCCTATCGTAGGGTCAAAAATACATATATATATATATATATTTGTTTTGCTCTAGGAGGTCTAAAAATGCTTCCCTATTTCCGTTTTGGAGAGAAATCTCTGAAGATGTCAATAGGATCATAGAAATGAGCTTTGAAGGAAAAAAGATCAACAAAGAATGTGCTTTTCCGGGACCTTTTTTTTATTTTTTTATTTTTTTATTTTTTTTGAGCTATTAGCCAGATTTCTCCTCACGTGATTTGACCTGAAATGTTTCTTTAACAAGTGACAAAATAAAAGAATGCATTAACAGTGAAACCCCCCTGGAACCATTTAACCAATTACCAGCATCACCAATTCAATCTCAATCAAAAAACGGGAAAATAAAAAAAAATGGGAGCCATTGCAACTGTCGCCTGGTGCCTCTAGCTGTCGCTAAACCAAGGATGTACTCGGAGGAGTTTTGTAAGGAACTAGAACTGCTTCGTTGCTCGTGGCTTTCTTCGCAGCAAGCTCTTCTAGACGTTTCCACGTGGCCTCACGTCTTGCTTTAATCTCGTCTTCCTTCGACTCATCTTCCTCAAACTTGAGTTCGCATTCTTTGAACAGCTCGGGGTCAAGATCATGGAAAATCTTACGGACATTTAAGGTCAAGCTATGAACAGCTTGGTTCCAGTGATTCCTAGCATTTTTCTCCAAAGCGGGAAATATTATGGGCAGTATAACATGACTGTTTTGTTTGATCAAGTTTTGAATATGATCATTGTTCCACAAAAACAAGGCTCTCTCTGCCACCTGAAAGAAAGGAACAAGTTGCCTCATGTGAGAACCAGGAATGAAAAGTCGAAATAGAGGAAAATCCTTTAAATTGAAATGACCAACATTGCAACCTTAATTATCAATTAGACAGGACTTCCGTCTATTTCTACAGACAGGGTTCCGGAACAAATGTGCGAGTCTATTAAAACACCAACGAGCAAAAAGAAATAGAGAAAGATTTTGGCATTGGTTCAAACATCAGACTGCTACATCTGTTGGTGCGGTATGTTTGGTGAGGGAAACGGGGAGGGAAGAAGAGGTCATTTCTTTTATGATGTTGGGCATGAAATCCCTCAAATAATCTCTCTAATTTAGGAGAGATCAAAATGGGGTCCGTCCTCTAATTCCCTTCCTTTCTCCTTTCTCTCCTACCAAACAACCATGAATGTCAAAATCCTTCCACTAATCCTACCACTTTTATCTCCTATGGTCCTACCAAACACACTCTAAATTCCAATTGGAAAATATCTTGAGACGTTTCTCAAAAGATTTTATCAAAGTTCCCTGTATCCAGCCATTAGCATCCACTGTGATGAGAATTTAGTCAGAAGTTTGAAGAAATTTACAGATTTTCTTAACAAAAGTTTCCATCACGATTTACAGCTTTTACTCCATTTCCTCAACTTGGCTTTTTGTCTTTGTATATGCACTAATTGGCCAACAGGTAAAATCAAAGCAAAAATGAAAAGAAAAGAAAAGAAAAATAAACAAATAAATAAAAAACCGTAACATACAAGAAACTAGTGCCTCCATGATACATAACACGAATTTTGGTACAACCATTTTTAGGCAGTCACCACATAATTTAACATTGAGGATTCTCATTCCATTGTCAGAGAATGAATTCACTCTATGCAAAATCATATGAAACAACTCCCCGAGCAAAAAAAAAAATATGAAACAACTAAAAATCAAAGAAAACATAAGACAATTGAAAAAACATATAATTACCTGAAAGTGAGAACTGTTCAAGCAACGAGCAATTTGGCGAAACAAGGGCACCATACAGCGCTGGAATTCTGGCAGCTGAGTCGCTTCTAAAACTTCCTCCAACTCGCCTAAGAACATGGCTTCCTTGTTACTATTGGTGATTGGCCAGTACTTCAATAAACCCCTTATGACCGTATCAGCAAGCTTGCAATCTTTTTCCACAAATTGCGTGATGCAGTACGATAATTGCTGATGGTACATCATCAAGCTTTTTGGTTTGTGCAGCGGGATAAGCGCCCGGACGAGAAACAACTTATGCTCTTCTTTCAGTGGCAGAGCAAAACCATTTATAATACTGCCCAAAATTTCTAGCAGTTCAGCAATACCATTATGCTTCTCAGTCTCGAAGATGAATTGATAAAAAATGTTGTTGATAGCTTTCCTGATGAACGGTCGATGTACCATAAATTTTCCGTAAATACGGTGCAGGATGGTTTTCAGATACTCCCTTTCCCTAGGATCCTCAGAGTCAAAAAGATCCAGCAACTTGAGAATAAACGAGTGATCAACATATCTTTTAGCCAATTTCGCATCAGTATCGGGTGATGCAACAAACCTCAACAGAAACTCGTATACAACTTGCAAATGAGACCATGCTGGATCCATAGAAGGCTCTTCCTCTTCCAAATCAAAACCTTCTACAACTTTGTTCTCACGCGGTTGCGGAGTGAACGATCTAAATAAATTCGCAGACACCATCTTTATACCCTCTTGCATAACCGTCTCCGAAAATTTTCCATTCGAAGAAGTAAAGTAGTCCACTAGCTCCAACAACGTTTGGCGCTTGATCTCCTTCTCCTTGAGGTGCTTGGTTGGGTCAGTGAAATCAAACACAACACAACACAAGTTCAACTTTTTTATCAACAAGCTCTGCTTCTCGGAGCTCGGAACATCCCTGAACGCTGGCAATGCTTCATAAGCTGAAGACACCGGGAAGCCATTTGGCCTTGAATTCGCAACTCGTGCATTTTTGTTTGCATTGTTTTGGCCCACTTCTAAACCATAATTAACAACTGAATTTCCAGACTTTCTATTCCCTAACTCCCCACTTCTTGAACTGGTGGAAGCACTACTGGAATGCGTACCATGACTTCCACCAAAATCCCGATTTTCGCCACTCTTAGAAGAAGACTTCCGCGGAAGCTTACTCAGAATCTGTTTAAACATACTCATATACACAAAACCAATTGCCACCACCTGCTAAAGATCACAACAAGAAATTCCAAGCTTTTCAGCTAAGAACCCATCGAATAAGAAGAGACCCACGAAAGATGGTTCAAAATCCTAAAACCCCATTTCAATATCAATACTAAAAATGAAGATTCTGAAAAACCCACCAAAGAATTTTTCTTTTCTTTTTTTTTTCTTCACACACCTCGTGAAACCCCTTTTCGTCTGAAGAAAAGAAGAAAAACCCACCTCTTTACTGCTAAAGATCAGACCAAATTCGGTGCTTTCTTCGAACTCAATCTTCGATTTCTCTGGTTAATTGGCCACAGACCCAGAGCAACCGGAACCCTTTTTTCTCCACTTCTGCCACCAGAGAAGCCCCAAAAAAGAGAGAGAGAAAAAAAAAATCAACCAATCTCCACCGTCTTTATTTCCGCTTCGAATCTTCTGGACAAAGAATTTTATGGCAATCGAAATGCTACCAAATTAAATAAACTTTCTTTAAAAAAGAAAGAAAGAAAGCTAAGAAATCAAAGGAAACAATGCCCAAAAAAAAAAAAAATGGAAGAGAAAAGGAAAAAGAAGTCGCAGGGAATTTACAAAAAAAGGAATTAAAAAAGAAAAACAAAAAACAAAAACAAGAACAAAAACAGACAAAACAAGTGGAGGATTTGGTAAAATTACCTTCAGAGGAAAATCGCGGATTTTGTTATTCTTAATGTTCACGCTGTTGTTTGTTGACTGAGAAGATTTCCTGTTTGTTGTTTATCATTTCCTCATTTTTCTCTATTATTATAGGTAATTATTTTAGTCCATCGAGTCAAGTCAAACGTAGCAGGCCACTGAAAAATATTAATGCCAACGACAACGTTATCTGTGTCGTTTGCCTTCAGAGAATGTTACAAGCATCTCCTCTTTCCTTCTTCATTTACTCTCAGCTTTTATTTAGATTTTTTTTTTCATTATGTTGTTAAATTTTAAGGTCACTTTTTTTTTTTTGAATAAAAACTTCATTTTAATCTCACTTCATTTTTAAACTTTAAAAACTCTTATTTTACCCTTTAAATTTATCTTTTCTATTAGAATTTCAATTAAAAACATACGAAAAAAAATAAGGGAATTATTTATATTAAATCTATTCTATTAGGAATTTTGAAAAAAAAAATCATATGACTATATTTAACTCAATTTTTTTCCGTATATTTTTAATTGAAATTCTAATAAAAGAAATATAGTGAAGTTAAATTTAAAGTTTAGAAGATAAAATGAGAGTATTTAAAATTCAAATAAATAAAAAGAAAAAAAAAAGCTAGAGTTTCTCTAAAATTGTAGGGCATATAATAATTATTATTATTATTTGCTTATAGCTTTTTACATAAGGATATGAACTTTGATTTTGCTTAGACTTTTTTCAGTTTTGTTTTCTTTCTGCCAATCACACATTAGGGTAACTTTTTCTTTTTTTCTTGTTTCGTTTATGCAAGTTCATTGAATTGTTTCACCTTTTAAAACCCCCCAAAGAGACGACAATTTTGATAAAGTATACTTTTTGGTCTCCTAAGTCGGTTATATCCAAGAAACTTTTTGGTTTTTCAGTGGGTCACTTTAATCAATCTTAAGTCTCCTCCAAATCCCCTCGCTTGAAGAAATTTTACCATATTTGTTTTCAAAAATGAATAGGCCACTATAACGTGTAGAAGCCACTTGCTACTTTTCACACCAACAAAATGCAAGAGAAGGCACGAGAACCTTTACTTTAGAAGCAGATGAGCGTCCAAAGTTCACCTATTTTGGGTGGCCTACACAACTACACTCACTCACCACATGACTTCTACAAAAAATAATAATAATAATAATAATAATGCATTGAAACGAGGATAAATTCATTATTAAAAAAAAAAAAAAAAAAAGAGGAGGATAAATTGACTTTACCAAACAGTGGCACAAAACAATAGAGGGAAATCTCGGATTAGGTTTGCCGTCTCTTTGAACATTTCACCTAAGGAATCTAGGAAATTGTTTGTGTGGATTTTGATTCAAATGTAGGACTAATTCCCATCGAGCAAAAAACCAAAAACTGCCTAAAACAACTTGACATCCACAGATTACGTAGTTGGGAAGATCTTTCACTTGATTAAAAAAAAAAAAAAAAAAAGGCTAATTTGCATGCATGCTCCCGAACTTTTCACCTTCGACTAGTCAATTCTTAGGTTATGTTTAGTAGGAGGGATGGAGAGTGTTACACCACTATCGAGATATAGCTCAATCTCAATGTTGACTAATAAAAGACATGAAGATCTTCAATAAGGCATCTACAAGGGATCAACCTTTGGGCATTATTTACCTACGCCAAGTAATTAGGGTGTCTCGACAATGACATCACTACTACACTAACTGGCGATAATAAATGTATCGACGTAGGGTTGAAAATAATTTCATAAATCTAACTGCCCCTCCACTACTTCAAAGCATTTGGGAAGATAGCCCCCAAATGATGGTTGAGGCGTCCAAATATGGGTAATGTAAGTGACACGTGCTATAGATAAGTTAGACAGTGATGATGATTGAAAAGAATAACTACCTTAAACAGGCAATAAGGGATATTTATTGTATGAAAAATCCTATTAGAGGACAAAGACTCTCAGAAGTAAGAGGACACTTGTACTTTCCCGAACACAGTAAAAAATACTGCCGGACACAAAGAGGACGTAATCTCCATTGAAGCGAACCTCAACTCTCTATGTTCATCATTTTCTTGCATTGATTCGGGAGAGAGATAATCCTGAGTGCAATCTTGTAAGGACAATTTGAGTTGGCAGATTTTCACTAATAACAAAGAGAGTGAACGATGGAGAGAAATATAAGAATCCTTTATGTTATTTGGTAAGAATGAGAGAGAGTTGAAAATATAGATTAATAATTATTATAGAATTATTATTTTGTCTATTTTATTGTAAGTTAACTATTTTTTTAAAATGTTAAAATACATTTTAAACTTAAATTGAGGGATTTCAAGAATCCTTTCATTAGTATAAGGATTCACTTTTGTGGGCCCAGCTTCCCCTCCATCCCTCCCTTCCTCTCCTCCCTCCAACTAAACAAAAGATTTGCCCTCTCCCTCCATCTCTCCCTCCAACTAAACGGACCCTTAAACTAAAAATCTTTGCAAATGACATCTTAAACTTTAAAATCCGTTGCAATTAATCTCCAATTAGAGACAAGGTTTTATTTTTCACATTTTTTGTTGCATGTGACTCACATGCGACCTAGGTCTTTTTTGCTCAAAATTGGACTGCATAGGAACAAAACTTGCTTGTAAAGTTGGTTGCCCTTAGATTCATCATGGAAGAGGAGTTTTGTTTATATGAGATCTACTTCTAGCAAAATAAATAAATAAATAAATCCTAGACCACCTTAATAGTGGGTCACACGCGAGTAAAATGCAAGAAAATTGTCAAAATTTAATCACGTTTTATATTGGGAGTTAATTATAACGGATTTGAAGTTTGAGGGGTCAAATTTTAAGAATTTTAATTTAGGAATTGATTTGTCAAACACGAGAAGTTTAGTGGACAACTATGCAAACCCCCCTCCAAAAAAAAAAAAAGGGAAGCTAAGAGAGGGAGGTTTTCCAATCTTGTAGACGGCTAATAAATACAAAATTAATTATACTTGGATAAATTATGTGATACACCAAAACTGTAATGCCAGAAGGCAACCAAACTTCGGAGAAGTCATAGCTAACAGCTGTCATTGGCAAATGAGAAAATGCAGGATCTGAAACCATGAATTAAGCAGGAAAATTTCTGGATTTGGGGATTACATACAAGTGTTGATCCGCTCTGCCCGCAACCATAATTGCAGAATACCAAGTGAAGTTCGTTTTACGATGAAGGGAAAGTGGAGGATGAAAGTTGCAAAGTTGCTTCTGAGAATCACAAACTGCATTCGGCTCTGGCGTCAACAAAGGCTTGGATTGATGGTTCTCTCCCAAGAAAATCCGACAGGACTTCGATGGGTTCCTTGGATCCTCCCGGGGCCAATACCTTCATGTTGTTGGCAAAATCCCAGAACTAAAAGTTAGAAAAATAGGTCGTATATAACCAGCATAATTTTCATTCTACTAATATCGTTGCAGCAAATAAGTGTCAATAGTATGATGAAGTTGCTTGCGAAAACACAAGGCAAGAATAAGGTCTGTAAGTTTTTGAAGAGCAAAAACTTCTCTACGCATCTTAAAGACACTTTTGAAGAGCAAAGTGTTCACCTTGTTCCTGAACTGCATGCCAATATACTGATTCAAAAGGCCGCCACGAAACTTTGAAGAAAATATATCAGCAGCAAAAACCTGTAGGAATCATAATCAGCACCAGTAATGACCGTTAAGGAATCATATGTGGTCGCAACAGCGGCCTCTATATCCATTAATGTAGCAATTGCAGCATATATCAATTGCTTGCAACGTCATGAAACTAAGAACGCAATAATTGGAAACAAATAATAAAGCTCGT
The DNA here is from genome assembly GCA_025413485.1 of Ficus microcarpa. NCBI lineage: Eukaryota > Viridiplantae > Streptophyta > Magnoliopsida > Rosales > Moraceae > Ficus > Ficus microcarpa. Next base: position 1,868,387 of record CM046385.1, on the reverse strand, counting down.
GATAATGGAGTCCATGTTGCTTAGAAAAATATGACTTCAACAGATATTTCATGAAATAGTGGGGAGACAAACCTCACTCCAAATACGACTATAACATGCAGCTTCATAACCAATAGCACTACAAGGAAAACGTGAAGCTGGATTTGAGCCTTCCAACATAGGTAAACCTAACAAAATCTGCACCAGAAAAAAAAATTTTTTTTTGAACAAAGTAAAAAGAAAAAAAATGATAAAAGATTCATAATTTACTCGCAAGTACAAGTTGATCAAGAAATTGCTAGAGATTTACGAACCTTTGGATGAAGATGCTTGAATAACTCAACACTGTCAACATTATCAGCAGAATGTATAATTTGATCAAATAGACCTAAAATTAGAGATAATTTCGTCATGGAGGAGCCATGAAGAAAACTACTCAGTTACTTGGTTGTAATTAAGTACATTGCGCAAGAACAGTTTTTCAAGAAGATGCAGAAGAAAAAAAATATGAAAATAATGTTGAACAACTTATCTATGGTGTTATGGTGTCTAAAAAATATGCTAACAGTCGATTGTGCTTACATAGCAAAATTGCGTCCAAAAGAGCCAAAGTGCAAGCACATCTTCATTGGTCATCATGTTATTTCATGTGTTATTACACGCTTGTAAATTAAAAAGAGCTTAAAAATAAAGGGCAGCACCACGTAGTATAAGCATACACCAGGGAACCCTTATTTTTTATTGCTGACCTGATTGCTATCGAACTACATTTCCTTAATAAACCTAAAATTTAGACACCAAAAACTCCAAGCCACTTCAAACCTGTCATTTCTTTCACTCTTCTCTGTCAGTTAAATAAGTTTTGCGGAACCGCTATGGTTGCTTTTGTCCAATGTTTAGTAATAAAAACCATAAATAACCTATCATTATATTCTAATTTTGCCATGTAATCACCAAAGAGCAGTCATCATCATCTATGATAAAATCACAGAACAGAAATCGAGCTAAACTAGATTAATATATGAGCATTCCAAGAAATGGTAAGGGGACTTACAATAAAGAATTTCTTGCTTCAATTTGAGGGCAGAAAATGAATATCTCCATCTTTTAAGCGATTTACATGTTTCATCCTTTATGGGCCTTGTTATGTCCTTTAAGTCGATGAAATCAGACAATTAAACAGCTGGTGCTATGAATTTGGGGCATGTGAGAGAAGAAACAAGGGGGGAGAAAGTCAATTCTCACCTGATAGAAACCAGATATCAACTTCAAGGTAGAAACCTCATAACACCTAAAATTTCGCATCAAGTATTATAAGGTGAATGTGGTTTAATCCAATAAGTAAAAAAAAAAACGATCCACGAAGTACCAGTTCTCTAGCACCTGAGCAGGAACCTCAACAAAATCTGGATCATATCCCAATCCAGAAAATCTCACAAAAGATGCACGATTGCATATGTGTTGAACCTAAAGAAAACAAATAACGTCCAGTTTATACGCACATCACAGAAACATAAGAAGATATTGCATTTCCATGCTGTGGTGAAATCCATGATGATACAAGTTTGCTTCCAGGACACATGAAAAAAGGAAATAATACAAGTTTTGAAATATAACATACCACATGGCCAAACTCATGAAAGAAATTAACCACTTCAGAGAATCGTAACAACCCAGGTAGTCCATCCACATCCTTTTGAAATTGAGATAATAACAAAACCACGGGCATCTAGTTGCAGAAACAATATATAAATAAATCACATGTAGTTTGGCATACTAGGATAATAGTGTATTTATGACATATGAAATTATGAATATGACAATTGAAGGGCTGACAGGCACACACGATCATCACAATGGAATCATGCAACATATTTCAGAAATCACCCAATGAGCGCAAAGAAAAATCTATCTTTTCGATGACCATAATCCAAGGAGGATCCTTTAAGACTATCAAATGCAGGGGAGGGTTCCAGCAAAAAAAAAAAATGCAGGGGAGGGAGCCCCCATTCAGAAAGTTAAAATCATTGATGGTCAAATTTTCTATGCTATAACCAAAAAGGGGAAAAATCTGCGTCTATAAAGCACAAAAGTTTAACTTTCCATATGGGCCTTTATAGCTCAAAAGCACAACCTGACGTACACTGTTGGGTGATAATGCACCGTTTTGAAGACCCACAACACACGTGTGACTATATTTTCCTTCCCTGTTCAAACACAAAACATCAATTCATTTCCATTAAACTTGGGTTACTATTTATGTACACACACATAATTGAAATAAAAAAATAGTGCTCTTGGACCTTATGTAAATGTCAAGGTAGAAATAGCCCATGAGTTCACCAGAGCCTGAATCAAGAACTGAAAATACACGGACATCGGGATGCCAAACTTCAGAATCATCAATTTCATCAAACCTTAAACCTGCAAAAAATTTATTTAGAAGTTACGTTATTAGTAACCTAAGGAACAAAGTGAAAAAATCAAACCAGATCTTATAAATTACATTAACAAAATATTGGTTACCTAAACAATATGAAAAATATGTAATTACCGAATAGGTCTTGGACTACTTTGAAAATTCCAGATAAAACTAAACTGACAGGAAAGTATTGCTTCAGAACCCCAAAGTCTAAATCAAACTCGTGCTCTTGAACCTTCTTAACATAGTATGGTAAATCCTCAATTCCGAATGGAAGATCTCCTTCCTCTTTCTTCTGATTTCACATAAGACCAAAATGAATGAGGGACAAAACAAAACGAATACATGGGAAAACATAAAGCATTTGCTAGACATTTAACCTTTAAGTCCTTCAATATCTCAAGTTCCTTGGTGGCCAAGTCATTCAAACTGCTGGAGATGTCCTCTAAGAACTCAAAAACCTGGACATACATCCCAAAAATTTTCAGCTACATAAAGTTTCTGGGAAAAAGTACTGATTTGCCTTTTTTTTAATCGACTTTTAGGTTCAAAAAGTTCACACTTGGGAAATGGGATCTTAACGCGAAAATTAATCTCAAATGCAACATATGATCAAGGACAGGTTATGGACACCCGAAGCATTCGTGAAGCTACAGATAAGTTAGAAGAGAAAAACAACTATGCAATCGATTGAGCTATCACTTTTATTGCTTAATCACTGCCTAATCAAAAAAGGGGGGCTAAAAGGAAGAACCGTGAAAAATTTTTTCTTTAACTTTATCCCTTTCTCTGAAGTTACCCCTATACATAACATGAGGACAAGGAATAATAGCACAAAACAAACCTTTGATGGTGACTTTGCCATTCTAAGATCAACAGCATAATCGGCATAATTTGAATGACCAAGTAACCGAGCAAACTTATGGCGCAGCTGAACCTAAACAAATAATAAAATGAGCAATTAACTTTTGTACACTTTCATTCAGTATGTTATCTGTGGAAATCATAAGAACAGAAAGTCGAAAATAACTCAATCTTAAGGTACACAGCAATGCTTGCCAATCAACTTTTACAAAGATATGCTATGAAGACGGTTGAACAAAAAACCATGGTACACTAAGTAAAATTATCTACCACTGCTCCTCCCCAGTTAGACATTACTTATTATTAGCAGGTATTTTATCAATGCAACATAAATATATATTGTGTAAAAGGTAGAAAGGATCTAATAAATAAATGTTGAAAAGGAAAAATAAAAAAAATAAAATAAAACGTTTACCAGATCTTCTAAGACAGAAAGATTGACTTCTCCGCACCTCTTACCATATGCTACTGCTACCATCTTTCTTGTTTTTCCCACCTTAGAAAATAACAAAATAAACAAATAGATAACTGTAGTACGTCAAAATCTGCTCCCAATTATTAGACAATGTAAACAGTCAAAGCGGTAAGAAACTTGATCTCATTAGCAATTAATAGATACTTGAACCCAACACCATACCTTACACAGTTCCAGAACTGCTGCAACATGATTACTTCTCAAAGTGACCTTGAATTTACCATTTGCAGCTTTGTTTAAGGTCTGCACAGGGGTAAATTCATTCAGAAAAGTAAACTAATTATACTTAAGACTATGAAATTGAATTGATCTACATTAATGATGCTCTAGAATTCCTTTATTTGGATATACAAAGTATACCCAAGGTTGCCGAACCATAAACTATTTAGACCACTTTCCGTTGCTTCTCTTGCCATACTTTAATCCCGAACAATCTTCATAGAAAAGAATTGGCAGTTCAAAAGCTACACGTACATCAGGAGCTCCCCAACATCAATGTTAACTATGTTTATGACTCTCACTTGAACCCTCTCTATGCCAGAAGAGTAGGACATTATAATACATCATAATAGGATCCACCAGCAACAAACCAACACCTGAAAGCTAAATCAACTATGCCAGCAAATTTAACTGATAATTTCTATAGAGGGAAAGTTCAGATTGTCAGTTCTCCCTTCTAAACTTGTGAAGGTACCATGTCGAGAAGGTTGGATTAATAACAAAAACAGGGGGATAAGAGACTACTGCACCTTAAGAAATTCTAAAGGTAATCCAGCTAGCTCGGCCTCGCTGAAGAGAAGAAAGGAATTGTCATCATTCAAGTTTTGGATATATTGAAAGCTAAGGTTATCAATTTGTGTTCTCAACCGCTGCATTTCCTCTCTCTTGGTTGAAGTAAGGTTCAAGCCATTTCGTTCAAAATCTCCCACCTGTCACTGATCAGGAAAGAAATCAATATATGGTTTTTTTTTTTTTCTTTTTTTCTAACTAATAAAAGAAAGAACCATCAAATGACATAACCAAACCAAGGAAAATATTAGTTGCGTAATCAACAAGTTCATTAAGGATCATGCTCGATATGGTAAGACTTAGATCTTACCAGGCATAGGGTATAGCGCTTTGCTTCAGCATTCATCCATTCCCCCTTTGACACAAAAGCTCTAACAACACGATACACATCTTCACGCTTTCTGAACAAGTTTGAACAATAAGGTGAATCAAGTAGTGGTTTTCCCATTCAAGAATAAGTTTAAGAAATCATTTTCTTATTTTAGTGCATACCCCCTAAAAGCTTTTTCGCTTTACCGTTTAAGATTACTACATGGCAGTGGCGCCATTAACTTTGCAAGAGATGCAAAGGGGCGAAATGAGTGGAAAGTACAAAGATTATCAAGCACAAAGTAGAATTTAATGAAACCTGCAGATCAGAACGTGAGCATCTATTCTCCGCTCTGCTTCAGCACTTGCTTTGCAAACATCATCCGAAGCAGACACTAACTTTGGAAAAATACAAGATTGGACTAGTGGAAACTGTTGCGCCTCTAATTCCACCAGAGGTAATATGGAATTCGTATATGTGACCTGCAAAATGGGACAGTCAAAAAAGGAAAAGCGACCAAAAAACAAACAAAGAGGGAATTTTTACCTTTTTCGTTTCAACATCACCAAAAAAGAACTATAAGATGTCCTTCACCAAAAAAAAAAAAAAAAAAAAAAAAGAAAGAAAGAAAGAAAGAAAAGAAAAAGAAAGATACATGGAACGAAAAGAAATTTCTTTTCATTTCTGGTTCTGGGAATACGTCTGTAACAGAACAATTTGTGTACTGGTATTGTATCTGTCTTTTTGACAATGCAGAGTAAACACCGAGTTACTTTAAACAACCAAAAGACTGAGTTACTTCAAGGCCAAGCCACAACTGACAAAGTAAAATGAAAGCTCTCCAATTCCGTTAATGGCGAAAATTTCAATCAAATCACAAACTTTGCAAAAGCATTACTGTACGTCTAGCGATAAACTCAACCCCATATCACACAAACGCAAGCTACTCACTTGGATTTCACATAAAAATGTAGATTTTCTTTCTCAGTACCTTTTCAAGAGGAATCGAAGCAACTACATCGTGAATCTCCTTTGACGTGGCGATAATTTGGTCCGCCAATTTGAGAATCTCTGACGCCGACAAATTTACACGAACCTTAGAGCCTGGAAGATCTGGAAAACACAAGCACGGAGGTAGGACCAAACGACGAAACCGAATTGGAAGATTAAGAATGCTTCAACAGAAGGAGAAAAAAACAAGAAGCTGAAAAAAAAAAAAAAAAAAAAAGACCAAAAAGACAAAACCTTTCTTCTTCTTCTTGTTTTGATTGCGGGAGTTGTAGGCGTTGATTCCGAAGTTGACGGCGAGGGCGAGGAGAGCGGCGGCCCCTGTAAGAGCTAAAACGTTCTTGTTTTGCCTCCTCTTGGCCATTTCCTCTCGGTTTCCGTCATTTTCCGCCATTTTTTCTATCAGGCCAAACGGCAATTGGGAGGGAAATTTTTGTAGCTCAAGGCGGAAAGAGAAAGGCCACTGACTCTGACCTATTTAAATGCCCGACAAAAAAATTCAACATTTTTTTTTTTTTTGAAAGGAAATAATTCAACATTTTTAAAATTGAAATTCAAGAAAAACGGAAAAGAATAAACAAATTGTCAGAGAGCTGTCCCTACCTACTGTCGTCAGCATCTGACTCATCACGATCAAGACTGGAACAGCTGATCATGCGTTGCTTCAATTTTTGAAGAGAACATGCACATTGGTCCAAAATCGGCCTGGCCCAAATTTTCTTCTTTCTGTTTTTTTTTTTTTTTTTAACTATTTTTCCCTTTAATTTTGAAAATATTATGGTAGAATATGAGGTACCAAAAACTCTTGGATTTTGTGATTACACACACAATGTAACGGTGATTTCACAGAACCTTGGATTTTGTGATTTAAGACGCAATATAACAATGATTTCACATTTAATTTTATCAAAAAAAAATATAAAGTTTGAATATCCTTATTTTTAAGTTTAAATAAAAAACTCTTACTCTCGGTTTAATGTTATGATTAGAATTGAAATTTTTATGTTGGAGTTGTTTGACTTTTTAAAAATTAGTTATAATTTTTATTATTTTTTAGAAGAAAAACAAAACTGAGATGAAAAATTTAAATTTGAATTAATTTACCAAACGTAGCCTTAGTACTTTGTACGGTATGAATAAATATTTTACTATTACTGTATATTTCTAAACAGACACGTAGTCAATGAAGAGGAAATAAGTAAGTCCACCTCAGCCTTCCTTTTTTTAAAAATTAGTATATGATTTTGAATAAAAATTTCATAACAATCCCTCTTTAAAATTTAAAAAAAAAAAATTTGCAATAATAATCTCCTATTTATCCATCATATAGTTTTTAGCCTATGACAAAAAAAAATGTAGCTTCATCGCTAATTCTGGATCACGATGTTAGTTAAAACCCTATAAAGAATATATTTAAAACTAATAGGATAAAATGAAAATGTAAAAAAGTAAAGTATACGTATTTTCTCCTTGACTGAAAAGCAAAAGAAGGCGGTTTTTTTTTTTTTTTGTTAAATAAAATATTTGGTCGTGATTTCATCATTTTCCTTTTTTACACTCCACACAAGTAAGAACTACTCTCTTAGATTGGTATAAGATTCAAACTTTCGACCTTTTACTTGGTGAGATTCTTAAGGTTGAATCTCACATCAATCTATCTGCTTCTGCGTGGGCAAAAAGAAGGTGGTTTGGTGCTTTAGTGAGAGCTGTTAATTTTCAAAGTTCTGACCAGCTTTTGGTGAATTGGTTGTTGGATTGGACAAAGTGTAAAGTTTGGTTTTCCCCGTAATTCCTAAATAAATGCCATTATTTATGACAATGAAATACGGTTTGAATAGTGGGGTATTGTATTGAATATCCACACCAGCATAAAAGCCATTATATCATATGCTGCATTATCATCATAATAAGTTTATTTACAAAAAAAAAAAAATTTAAATAAATCATCATAAAAAGTGATGCCATTTCTTATATTAAAAAAAAAAAAAGTTATGGTCATTTCATTTTGTGCATGTTGTGCATTAACTAACTTAAGTTGCTTATACAGATAATTCGGCATTCATAGGTAGGTCTAACGAATATAAGATTACATTGAGCGGTCTGCTTCCATTAGAGTGCACCTACCAAATTCCCACTTACTTGATAACAAAAGTTAGTACAAAAAAATTATTTGTTACACATTTTTTTAATGATTAAATACGAACATTATCAATATAAAGTCCTATAAGAAGAAAATCCGAGCAGGAATTTGATTATTCTTCGGTTAGACCTTACATTCATAGTAAAGTAACATTGAAAAACATCAATTACATGGCACAAATAAACACAAATATCTACTCCATTAATACATTTATTGTGAAAGGCAAAAGGATGGCTTGGAACTTGGAAGTCAACGATATTTATGAAGAATATTTATTTTAAGAACAAATAAACCAACTGTATTTTAAAATACATAATAATATTACAATATAATCCGCAAGGGTTAAAATGTACACAAAATATTAATTTTAATTTCATTAACAAATCTCCCTTCTTTATTTATTTGGAAATCTCCATTCTTTATTAAATTTGGGAAAAAAAACATCTAAATGATATAAACTTAAATATCATTACACCAATGTTATATTAAAACTTATCACTAAACTAATATAACATCAAATTAAACTAAAATTGACTAAAATTTATATCATGTTGATGAATAATAGAGAATTTGTGTCGTATTAATCTATAGATTAAAAAAAAGAGGCGGTAATTTTGTCTTAAAAATTTTTATTTTTGGAAATCGGAATTTTGAAGCACCCTATTTGGGCTTCACTGATCCTTGGCCCAATCCGAAGTCTTATTCTCAGGCCCAAGAAGTTAGTTAACAGGCCACCACTAGCAACATCCGCCATTCGGTTCATATTTGACCCGAGAATGTTAGCGGATACCTGAGCCTAGTCTCGCAGCCCGCAGGCAGACGAAGATCGGTCCAATATTATCCCCCCGCACTCATTTTTTCTCGCTTCCGTTTGGTAAGCGAGAAAATCGCGAGGCAATTTGCGCCATGGCTCCGAAGCCCAAAGAGAAAACGAAACCCTCACCGGCGCCGTCGCAGCCTCCCCCTCCGATCGAAGATCTCTTCGCTTCTCTCAACAAGCACATCCAGAGATCGGAATTTCAACAAGCTGTCAAAGTTGCAGATCAAGGTCGAAACTCGTTTTCTCACGCTTCTTCAAGACTTCACCTTTTTTCTATTCCGAATTTTTCATTTAATTTATTTCGGCAAATGATCTCTTTTTTTTTTTTTTTTTTTTTGCTTTTTCGATGCGCAGTTCTGTCAATTGCCCCCGGAGACGAGGACGCGATTCGATGCAAGGTCGTCGCTCTGATCAAAGACGATAACATAAATGAGGCTCTTTCCACCATTAATCAGAAGCCTTCAGTGGATTTCAGCTTCTTTAAGGTTGGTAATTTCGGGATTTTTTCTGTTTTCAGCGATTATATGCACCTGCTGCAGTAGATTATGTTTGCTTCCAATGAATTTATTTTCCATTGTTAGGGAGAAATTTGAATTTGTGTTTTCTGATACACTACGGTTCTTTATTTGGATTCGCAGTCTACTGACACGGTACAATCTTGTAACTGATTATTGTACTGTAAATACTAAATTTAAGTGCTGCATTTTGGTGCATATATGTAGTTTTCGTTATTGTAGGCTGTTCCTCGGCCGTAATGGAGTGCGCATTTTAGTTGAGATTGTCTTGGTGAAATTCTTAATTCTCGATAATTTAATATCTTGCGATTATAGAAACTGAAATTTCTAGAAGCAAATTAAATGTTAGGCATCGACAGTTGCGTGAATCACTGTGAATTTCTGAGAATGTTAGTTTGTATTGGAAGATTGTTGCCAGATGTTTAATTAATTATAAGTCTAGATTATTTTTCTGGAGTTTTATATTTAATTCAGTGTAGTTGAATGATTTTCCTTTCTTCATTTGAAATTTAAATTGATTTCAAACATGTCTTCTGTTACTTCCAATTCACTCTGTTTCATGTAAGCTCAAATTGGTTTTAGTACCACAAACTCATTGCCTATTTTAATTAAATTTGGCGGTTTTCTTACCTATATCTATTTGTGTGCTCTCATGTGTATGTGTTTAGATTTATGTTTTGTTCCTCTCCTTTGATCCCCAAATAGGCATACTGCTTGTACAGACAAAACAAGATAGATGAAGCTCTTGACTCCCTGAAAAATCTAGAGAGAAATTCCACAACAATGCTGTTGGAATCTCAGATACTATACCGATGTGGAAAAATGGATGCTTGTATGGATATCTATCAGAAGCTTCAGAAGTCCAAGATCGACTCTTTGGAGATAAATTATGTGGCTGGCTTGGTTGCTGCTGGAAGGGGTTCGGAAGTACAAGGAGTGATGGAGGCACTAAGGGTTAAAGCAACTAGCAGCTTTGAATTGGCGTTTAACACTGCATGCTCTTTGATCGAGAGGAATAAGTACACTGATGCTGAACAACTCCTGCTGTCAGCCCGAAGGTAATATTCTTGATGAAAAGCTAACAGTTTCCTACTTGCTGAATCCATTTATGTCTACAATGTAGTTCTTCGGTTTTCCTTTTAAGGAACTTTTTTTTTTCCTGTATTAGTTTTTGTTCGTCTTTAATTTGTACTCGTTAACTTCACAATAAACATGTGGATGGATAAAGTGCTTATTGTTGTCAGAATTGGTCAAGAAACCCTAATGGAAGAGAACATACCTGATGACGAGATAGAAGTAGAACTGGCACCAATTGCTGTCCAGCTGGCTTATGTTAAGCAGGTAAATTGCAATACTTGACTCAATCGAGGCTTAAAGAAAAAAACAAAAAACAAAAAACAAAAAACAAAAATGTTTCCTCTCTGCAGCTTAGGTAATAATGTAGTGTTAAGGAAATTTCTTTAACTTTCATCTTGCTGGGCTGGGGTCATTTAATAGGCAGTAATGTCTTTTTGCACATGTTTGAACAGCTCCTTGGTCAGACACAAGAAGCAACTCAAGCTTACACTGACGTAATTAAACGAGATCTGGCAGATGAATCGTCACTTGCAGTGGCTGTGAATAATCTCATTGCAGTCAAAGGTCCCAAAGATGTTTCAGATGGCCTGAAGAAATTTGATAGGTTAAAAGAGAAAGATACACAAAACTTTCAGCTTGCTCGTGCTCTTGATTTAAAGCTCGCACCAAACCAAAAGGAGGCAATATATGCAAATCGGATACTTTTACTTCTCCATGCAAATAAGATGGATCAGGTTGTTCCACTTGCTCTTCAGAGTTCACCTTCTTGTTTTCGATGTCGGTTGAAATAACAAATTTTTTGGTACTCTTGCTGTTGTTGCTGACCATTTATGATTGAAAACTTTAGGCTCGAGAGCTTGTTCCTGCACTTCCGGAGATGTTTCCCAACTCTGTGATGCCAGTACTCCTTCAGGCAGCAGTACTGGTCAAAGAAAATAAAGCTGGGAAAGCAGAAGAAATCTTAGGGCAGTTTGCTGAGAAGTTCCCTGAGAAGTCCAGGGTTGTTCTTTTAGCAAGGGCACAGGTAGCTGCTGCTGCCAGCCATCATCATGTCGCTGCTGAGTCCCTGGCTAAGATA
>CM046385.1:1781810-1856810 GCA_025413485.1 Ficus microcarpa | reverse complement strand
CCCGATATCCAGCACATGCCTGCCACTGTTGCCACCCTTGTTTCTCTTAAAGAGCGTGCAGGAGACATTGACGGTGCAGCTGCTGTGCTGGACACTGCGATCAAATGGTGGTCAAATTCCATGACAGAGGATAACAAGCTTAGTGTAATAATGCAAGAGGCTGCGTCCTTCATGCTCAGGCATGGTCGAGAAAAGGATGCTGCGCGGCTATTTGAGGAGCTTGTGAAAAGCCATGGAAGTGTTGAAGCATTGGTTGGTCTGGTGACTACTGTTGCAAATGTGGATGTCAGCAAAGCAGAAGCATATCAGCAGAAGTTGAAACCATTACCAAGACTGAAAGGGGTCGATGTGGATAGTTTGGAGAAAACTTCCGGGGCTAAACACGTTGAGGGTGCTTCTCAAGCTACGGTCATTGGAGCACACGAGGAGGGTAAGAGTAAAACAAAAGTGAAGAAGAAGAGAAAGAGAAAGCCCAAGTATCCTAAAGGATTTGACCCAGCAAATCCAGGACCTCCTCCAGATCCAGAAAGGTGGCTCCCTAAGAGAGAGAGGTCGAGTTACAGGCCCAAAAGAAAGGATAAGAGAGCGGCTCAAGTGAGAGGCTCGCAGGGTGCGGTTGTTAGAGAGAAACACGAAGCTGGTCCTGCTGGCGCCAGCTCCAGTACTACAAATTCGAAATCAAATCAAGCAACCTCCTCAAAAGGGGCCTCAAATGCATCCACAGAACAATCCAAGCCGTCCAAGTCATCGAGAAAGAAGTCTAGGAACTAACGAGGAAGGATCCTTTTACCTTTTCCTCTCTTTTCCTTTTAAACACACCCGACATTTTTTCAAATTTTGCAAAAGTTATATTTGCTGTTGTCCTTAGTGTTACTGAGCTGAGATTTTGTAGTCTATTTTCGGCCTTGCTAGTTTACTTTGATTTAAAAACAGGCGATTTGTCATTTAGCCACAGAGCATGACAGATGTGCTTAGCAAAATTTGGCCGTGGGATTTCCTGCTGTCTTTTTGGTTTTCGGTTATACATTCTGCCAGGAAAATTTGAAGGCTTGGATAATAAACAGTTTTATGTTTGTTAAGGGAGAGGAGAAGGCTGAATTTATGATGTAGCATATTTTGTCCCTCATATGTTGCTGATATGCGAACTTCCCATTTGTTACCTTTTATTATGCATCTAACGTGTTACTTTTTTTTTTTTTTTTTTGGCTGCTGCATCTCACAAGCCACATTATAGGTGACATATAGGGAGGATCTGTCGTGCAGCACCCTTTCTATTCGCCACGTGATATCTGTATTATGTTATACCAATCAAGTTTTTCAAATAATATAATATCTAAATAGTATCATGTGACAATATCTAAATAAGAAGTTACATATGTAAATCAATTAATTGTTATTAGTTTTAAAATAGAAAGTTACAAGTGACGTATGTTATGTAATACGATACTGCATAGGAGACATGACATTTCACATGTATTGCTGAAGTTATGCATGGTATATAGATAATAAAAGAAATGTGGTTGCCTGCCCTCTGCCACTAGCCCATGTTGGATGTGGGATTGCTTTATTACACCAAAGTTAGCTCATCAACCAAAGCAAAAAACAAACCAAAGTTTCTCTTCGAAGCATTAAAAGAAAAGTACTACATTTATAGCATAGATCGTGATTCTTTTCTTTTGTATTAGTGCTCCAGCACTAATTATCAAAATTATCAAAACTCATTATAGTAATTATGAATAACTTGTAGTAATTACTGCCAGTAATCTCTTCGGAAAAAAAAAATACTGGAAGTGATACAAAATTCAAAATAGAACAATCACGATTACTGCAATCCGTTAAATTCTCTCTGTAGAGCTATAAAATAATAATAATAATAATAATTATTATTATTATTATTACAAAAAAAAAAAAAAAAAAAAAACAAACAAACAAACTAGCCCACCTTGCAAACATGCTTTACCCTACGATGTAAACTTTTCGTGGTGATGTGTCCAGCGATTTTTTTTTTTTTTTTTTAATAGCGATGTTGTTATTTTTCTGCCTTGTAGCCTGTTGCTTTCACTCTTCTAAGGTCTATACAAAGAGGTTGCTCTGTCAGCAAGAAAACGTTCCAATGACAGATGTTCGATAATTGCAAGAGGTAAATTGTGACTGTCCCTTGTGATTGAAAGCCATATTTTGTTTCATCCAAAACAAAAGAAACAAAAGAACGGAAAATATTATGGTAATAACTATAATTTTATCTAATAAATAAATACTGTTATTGAGTCGTTAGATTAACTATGGGGGAGTTTGATGGAGTAGTTTGAGTTGAGATTTTTAAGTTGGAATAGTAAATTTTTTTGAATTTTCAGAAAAGACAAAAAACTTTTTGGGAAAAGACAAAAACTTTTTGAGAAAAAGACAAAAAAAATTTTGAGATGAGATGAGATGAGATGGTATACCAAATGAGGCCTATTAAACAGTTAAAAGAAAGGCATTTTTGGATCAGTAATGTTTCTTTACTTTGGACACAAATATGTCAGCTCAGCTTCCTTGCCTTCAAGGGTTAACTTTGGATTGCTTCTGGCAAGGCGTTCTTTCGTGAGAAGAAGAACGAACAAGTCCAAGTTATGAAGGATTCTAATAAGAAAATCGTCCACTCTAGTACTACTAGTATATTCTGTAACAGAGGGATGAATTTTTCCTATTAAATTATTCCCATGTATAAATAATAAAATTAGAAATAGCCAACTAGATCTCAATTGCTGTTCGGTGGTCCTCGAAATTGCTATCTAACGGAAGGAATGTGGGAGTAAAATGGATACCACCTGATTTCTCTTTTTTTTAAGGAAAAAAAAAAAGATACAAAACGAGAGACGTTTCTATTTCTAACCAAAAAAAAAAAAAAAAAAAAAGTTTCTGAATGCTTTCTTGTCAAGGGGAAAAAAAAAACAAAAACAAAAAAAAAATGTTTCTTGTGGCCCAAGGCCGAGGGCCATTTGGTAATATGGTTTGATTGTTGAGGACAATCTAGAAGTCTTTATTTTCTTTTACTTTAGTATTTATTTATTTATTTTCTTTTAGAGATGGTGGGACTTCGGGTGCAAGCAACCATTTCCATTAACTATCATTCAAAATGGTTTTGTTACATTTGGTGAGTGGGTAGAATAGAAATTTTTTTTTTTAATTTCTTTTTATTTTTTGCGAACCCCCATATTCCTAGAAATCACCTCTCAAGAGAGGAGAGAAAAAAAAGGCAAATAAACCGGGGGGCGGGGGATGAGAATTTTATTGTAGGATATTCTACAAAGCACATTGTTTTGACTTGTCAAATTTGTATTATGTCTTTTTTTCTTTTTTGTCAAATTGTGTTATATTTTTATTTACTTTGCATACTAAAAATGACTTTGATAAGATGTAAAGTTAATGATTTTTCACAAAATTTTTTACACGACATTTTCAAATGAAAATCTTAAATTCAAAATGAATAAAAAATCCTTTTTTTTTTAACTTTTTCAAATTCACACAATATTCTTTTTTTTTTTTTTTCTCCTCCCTCACCTATTCATTTTAGAAAATTTTCAGTTTAATGGTGTGAAACAAGGATTAAATCCCCCACAAATTCAAATAACCAAAAAAGAAACATACTCTAGTGTGGAGTATTTCTTGCCATTTAATATCTTTAAATGTTCCAAATAAAAAATAAAGTAAATAACAAAGTTATATATCTATTACAAACAGTATCCTATATGCCAACTAATTTTTACGCTCCGTTTGTTTTGTAAGTTTAAACTTAAGGTTTAAACTCAAATTTTTATCTTTTTTTAAAAAATTTTTTTTATCTTTTCTGAAAAAGTTTTTTATCTTTTTAAAAAAGTCAACAAAAGTTACTATTCAAACTAACAAATTTCAACTCAAACTCATTTACCAAACGGGCCTTTAGTTTATAAGTTTGAATTAAAATTTTTAGATTAGAGTTCATTGATTTTTTAAAAATTAATTTAAATTTTTGTTAATTTTTCAAAAAAGAAAAAAAAATTAAATTGAAATTTTGAGTTGGAGATAGAGAACCAAATATAAGCTTATTACGGATATCAATATCCAAGCAATACCATACAAAAAAATTCTAAATAAAAAATTATTAAAAAAATCAACTAATTGTTATATAAATAAATTGTTAAATAAAGAATTATAAGTGTGGTATGATACACGATAGAGACTATTTATCTTTCTTTATTTATATTGTTTTTTTTTTTGATAAATCTATATATATAAATCTATATATATATATATATATATATATATATATAAGAGTTTGGTCCTGGTTCGGATTATTGTTGATAAAGTCAAAGCCACCCAAACCCAATCAAATGAGCTAAGCCATTGAAAGTGGGGTCACCTCTAAACCTTTTCGTATTTCCACAATCCCAAATGAAGCACTTTACACATTACTACCCCATCCCTTCCCCAAATCACCACAACATATTTTCCCTCAATTTTTTTTTTAATTCCAACATTCCGAAAAAAAAAAAAAAAACATTCCATCAATTTTTTTTAATTTCTCCATATTCCAACAAATATACATGCACAAAAAAAAAAAAAACCTATAATAAAAAAGTAACGCGTTATTCTAAATTATAAAAGACTGCATTTTGTTTAAGTCAAATTATTTGCCGTGATTAGAAAACTTTACATAAATAAATATAAATTGGTCCTTTTATAATTATTATTACACTTTACACGTTCCTAAAATCAAGCAATCCACGTCACATAAAATGTTCTTTAAAAAAATTAGAAGAAAAATAGAGTAATCCAAGCCACTAATTCTTGTCCATCCGATCAAGATCCGGCGAGCTCCAATGAAAACTCGTTGTACAATTTCTTTTTCTTCATAATTGTTGAGGGTGATGTAAATTGTAAACAAATATTTTTTTAATTATTGATATTGCACGGATTTAATAACAGACAAATAAATATACGTACAGTTTATCAAAAAAATAAATATACGTATAAAATATTCTATTTTTGGGAAGCCAACGACGAATTTATAGAATATACATAAAAAGTACTATTTTTATTTTTTATTATTGAAATTATTATTTATTTATTTTTAAAGAAAGCCTTAGCATGGAGGGGAAACAGGAGGAGGTTTTCTTCTCCCGCCACATCCGAATCCGAAGTAGAAGAAACTCCCCTAACTTTGCCACATAATCTTCGTTTGGAGTTTGTACATTTCTAACTTTTTCTTATTATTAAAAAAATGTTTTAATACATAAATTCTGTCAAATTATTTTTTTTATCTTATTATTCTGTCAAATATTCTTAATCTATATTTTATTTATGAATGTTTTTAATGTAATTTACTTCATAATTTAAAAATATTTTTATTTTTGATTTAAATGAATTTAATTTCCGTTTGACAAACCATTTTAAACTCAAATTTTTCATCTTAATTTTTATTTTTTTTCTGAAAAATCAATAAAAATTATAATTAATTTTTAAAAATCAACAAACTAAACTTTAAAAATTTCAACTCAAATCATTTTACCAAATGAATCCTTATAATTTTCGTTCATTCTTTCCTTTTCTTTTCTTTTTTTAATCTTAGAAATGTACCATTTCAATTTACACTTTTCTTTAGGAACCAATTTACACTGTTGCCCATTGCGTTTGCTCTTTTTCTTTCTTTTTTTTTTTTAATATATTAGGGTTTTTTCAATTTACATTCGTACGAAGTCGTTTTTAAATAATTTATATTACTTTAGTTATTCATCGCATTTATATATTATTTTCTCCCCCATCTCTCTTCCTGTCTCTTCTTTCTTTGTTTTTTTGGGTCTCTGAACTCGATCGACAGGTTCTCTCTTACCTCTCTTCGGGTCGAATTTCCACCAGGGAAAGAGAAAGAAAGAAAACCAAAAAAAAAAAAAACCTCGCGAAGAACAAACAAACCCTAGAAATCTCCCTTCCTATCCCAAGAAATCGCAGGGGAAAAAAAAAAAAGCTTCTTCTTTGCTATAATCTGTTTACGCGAGGATTCTTCGACGCCCCAGAGGCTGGCTCGCGCCGTCGATTGCGTTTCTTTCGATCAAAATTAGGGTTTCTTTTCCTGGTAATTTTAGGTTTTTCATTTCGGTTTCCTTAAATTTCTCCAGTTTTTTGTTTTCCTTAAATTCGATCCGTTTCTTGTTGTTCTTGTGTAACCCTAGGTTTTCTTGTTAGGTTTAGACGAGGAAGACAAAAGAGAAAAGAGGGGGAAAAATTATGTTCTTTGATTCGTTATTGTGTATATAGAGATTGGATTAGTTTTCTAGGTTTCCCATTCTTAGCTATTTTTCGGTTCTTTTAACAAGAAGCTCTGTGAAATTTTTGGTGCGTTGTTTTAGTTTGTCATCCGAAATTGAGGGTTTTCTTGCTAGATCCTTCCACATAAATTTCCTTTTTTGTTCCTTTTTGCCCCTTTACAATCACTCCTTTTTTTTTTTTTCCCCCATCGTTTTTCTTTTAAAAAAAGACAAAAAAAAAAAAAAAAAAAAAAAAAAAAAAGAGAGAGAGAACAAGTATTGAGAAAATATAGGGTTTCGTTTTAGATTTTTTGGTGAAGGATTGGGTCAAGTGTGTAGATAGATACAAATGGCCTTGAATTTCTCGCATCGACCTGTCTTTCCGGCGCATCTTGCTGAAGAAAATTTGGTCTCGCCGATCCGAATTGGAAATGGCAGTCTGGATGGCTTTGGTAGGCCGTGGCATTCGAATTGGGAAGTTGAGAATCTCTTTGATTATGGAAGGGATAGATTCGACATGGGTGACTCGCAGGAGTCGGTTTCGAAACGACATTATTGATCTTCTGCCTTCAGATCCGTTTGGCATGGATATAAGTACTACTTTCACTGCAATCACGGGTTGGCTCGAGGATTTAGAGGTGGACTATGGCGGATATGGACGGAATGAGGCTGTGGCGACTGATGGAAGCTACAAGCTTTTGGCGGAACTGAATTTTATTTGGAATAGAGCGATGAGGGGGTGCCAGGCTTTCCCTGCAGGTGCAGGGGTTGATCATGAAGCTAATGCTGCAGATGGGTTTGGTTGGTCTTCTGTGGAAAAGGGTGGGGCTGGAGCTTCTTGCCATGTCAGATTTGAACTGAATTCTGCCGAGAATAGCACTTCAAGTTTGGGTAATGGAAGTTGGGGTGTAGCAAGCGGTGGGCAAAGTGAAGGTTCTGGGATAGATGGTAACGGAAATTTTTCCAATAATGATGGAGGAGCTCCTCCTGGCGGTTTGGTTTTTGCATTTGGTCATCTGGGTGTGCGGGATCTTCTTGTTCTTGAAAGCGTATGTAGAAGTCTGCAATCTACAATTCGAGGTGACCCGTTTTATTGGAGCACAATTCACATTGAGCAACCATTGAACGAGAAGATTACAGATGACATTCTTTTGCATTTAACTAACAAGGCTCAAGGTAATCTACAATGTTTGAGCCTGGTGGAGTGCCCCAGGATTACTGACGATGGCCTGAGACGTGTGCTTGAAAGTAATCCTAAGCTAACTAAGGTTAGTATTGCTTTTGTTTCGTCAATTTTAATTCCCATTTTGTTAATTTCATGCGTGGCTGAGTTATGTATGTTTCCGAGTCATGTGGAAAAAGCTGCATTGTTCACTTGTTTTACGGAGCTCCACCTTTTACTCCTTCCCTTTTTTCACTTGCTGTGTTGGATAACTGGGAATTGATAATACCCAAAACTAACAGTGAACGTCCATTGGTTATGAAGTGGGTTTGCATCAACCAAGATTCAGAGTTTCTTCAATTATTTTGTTGACCGTCTGTTCATTTATGTTTTCCTTACCCTTTGATTGTTGAATCCCAGTAACATCTGTTGTTAAGTTTCCTGAACTATCAATTTTTTGTATCTTCCTCAATGCAGACCCTTCACTTTGCTCTCATTTTCTTTGGGCATATGATACTTTGCTTGATCATTTGTGTCAAACGAACGCATTTGTAGTGACAATAATTGTTTCTTCATTTTTCAGTTAAGTGTGCCTGGTTGTACAAGGCTCACTATCGATGGCATCATGAACAGCTTGAGGGCTTTCAACTCCACTGGAACACAGGGTGTGAAGCATCTACGAATTGGTGGGATCTTTGGCATGAAACCAGAGATTTTTGAAGAAATGAAGTTATTGTTGGGCACTGGTGGACAGATGCAGCAGAGTGCCCGGAAACCACGTTTCCATATAAGAGGAAGCCTCTACGTTCCTTGTGACGATGATCGTGATATTGACATCGAAACTTGCCCCAGGTGCCAGAACCAGAGGCTTGTTTATGATTGTCCCTCAGAGACTTGTCAAGAGAAAGATCATGCTACTCAATTGTGCAGGGCATGCACACTGTGCATAGCACGTTGTGTCAAGTGTGGAAGGTGCATCAACGACAATGAGTATGAGGAAACATTCTGTCTGGAATTGCTTTGCGGGGTCTGCTGGCATGAGGTGAAGTGCGAAGATGAGAAGCAGGATAGAAAGGTTGGTCTGACTCCATCCAAGTCTGCCGTTCCAGTCGAACAAGATTACAGCTTTTGTCTTCATGGCTAGAGACTGATTACCTCTACAGTCTCATCGGTTTCAAGTTATGGCTCGCGAAATTATGTACTTGGTGGTTGTTTCAGACACCCATTGGAGAAGGGGAAAAAGGAAAAAAAAAAAAGGGAACCATGTCGGATAATGTTTTATTAACCTGTTCGAGTCACTGGACCGGGCTGCTGGGTTCAGCGAGTAAAAAATAAAAAATAAAAAAGAAGAAAACTTAAAAAGAGAAAAAGAAAAAAAGGGGATTGAAGAGGAAGAGTTTACAAGGTCACACTGCAAGCAGTGCCCAGAGAAAGGAGCTTGTTTCTGAGCCACCTGCAGTGGCGACACTTGGGGAGTAAGTTGTGTGTGTCTGTGTGTATTTTTTTGTGAAGAACAAAACAAAGTGGGAAAGATGATCTGTCGATTGTCTTGTCTTATGTTTGGTCGTCGAATAAAGCGCTCATTTATTTGTAAACCTGCTCTCTCTAATGCTTGGGAGATGATAATGTCCAGCTGTTTGTGTTATCAGAGTGTGCACTTGGAGCACTATATATGGCAGACTTGTCTCTCTCTCTCTCTCTCTCTCTCTCTCTGTGCACTGTCCTATGTTTCTCACCAGTTTTAATAATGTTTGTTTTTCTTGGTCACAAACTTTGTGTACTTTTAATATTTTTACCCTTCAGGGTCATTGCGTTTACAGAAGTGTTGTACTTGTACCATGTGTTGTACTTTTTCCTAGAGTGGATTTTGGTCTGGTCCGGACCAGTTATGGCCGTGGCCGAGAAAATGCTTATTTTTTGCCGTGTTACTTTATGTTCGTCACTACATACAGGAACATGTTTAAAGGTTGATATGTATTGGGTATGTAAGTTGGTACCTGCAGTTCAACTTATCACAAAATAAAGTATACCTGATTTTCTTTGAGCGGTGCGTGAAATTAGTTCATTTATATTGATGAAGAAGGAACGAAAAGTTATATATGCACCTGGAAATAACACATAAACGTAAAAATTCTGCAACTTTTCTTAAGCTCTGGAAAGCTATTATAACTATATCATGAGAGCGGTCTTTTTAACACTCTCACATGAACTAGAGATTTCTTCTCCTTTCTTTTCTTTCTTTTTTCTTTTTTTAGGTAAAAAACCTTTCTATTTTCTTTGCAGTTCCAGTAAAAAAAAAAATTTTTTAAAAACTCTGCAATATTGATCCAGGTGTTGGACCATACAATTTAGTGTATCTGAATCTGAATTCTTAAGCCCTTTGTGTTCATTTTCAGGGAAATCAAAATAGCTATTATTTTTTCAAAACCTTAAAATGCAGTTATCTTCGACCTAAATAGCGAAAATTTATTAATAGACAATAATTAAGAAAAGGCCAAAATCTGTCGAGAAAACTAGCATTTCATTTTCAAAGCAGCTGCCCCTCGAGCAAGCCTAAGATGAGTGTCTTTTTTTGGCTCGAGTTCTCAAACCAAATTGAAATTTGAAACCAACGTGAGCTAGAAGGTGTGCTTTAATCCGCAAAAGTAATAAGAAAATGGTGAATCATATAATAATCCATGTTATTGCATCAACATCTTCCATACATACAACAAGATAAAACAACTGTGTCGAGAAAAAACTCGAAGAAAGAAAACAGAAACCAGTCTTTTTAATGCAAGCAAAGATTTTTCACAATTTTTGGCCTAGCCCCAAGTGCATTCTGGTCAAGGGACAAAGGTCTAATATTTATGCTCATCATTTCTGAGATTTCCTGCGAAGCTCTTTCATCCATTTGAAGGTTAGAATTGATTTCCCAAACTTGCTCTTCGACCCGTCTTTCTTCTTCTTCTTATCATCGCTTGGTGCTTGCGGAGGAGGATCGGAGTTGTAGTCCCATTGATCAGCCCAGGATAGCCCGGAATCCATTGTTTATCTGTTTTTCTTTCTTCACTTCTGCATTTCTTGGATTGCAGCTTTTATATAGTATATATTATGTGTCAACTTAATGCTGCGGCTTATAATTTTATTGTATTTGACTCAAAAAGGTTCCGTAAAAAGTTGGTTAGTTTGATTACCAGTTTTAGAAATCTGTGATTCCTAGTCATTTGCTTATTTTAACCCGATTTCCGTTGACTACTTTGGTCTTGTTTGCTTCAATTGGACAGAGGACGATATTTCACTAAAACAATTTTGTCATGTTGGTAACAAGCCATGCTCTTCAAGAAACCTATGGTTGACCGATTCTCTATGGCTTGAGATCTATATTTGGCTGTAACCATTTCATGCTTTTATAGACTGCCTAAATTTGAAAATGGTGTAGTTGAATTATTATCTCCACATTTGAGGAAGAACTAAGACTGCCCTCCTCTAAACTGCTTAGTTTTTTTTGCTAAAATAAAAGTCCGAGAAGTGGATGACACGATAAAGGATTCGTGGGGCATGGTGTAATGCACTCTAAATGAGTAAGCCACTCATTTAAGACCCTCAAAATGGGTCACCCACTCGATCCTTTGATCACAGACTCCCAATTACCGCCAGGCCACCGCACTCGGTGGTATTTCTGAGAAAATGAACGCTCAACTTATCGGGCATTTCATTCATGCCCTCAAAAATGTTGAGCGTTATTAAGCAACTTGAAAGTAAAAAGTAACACAGCGAAATCCCCTGTTGATCATAAAATAGCACTTCTATATCTATATAAATATAAATGCATCAATCAAAATGAAGGGATGAACTGCCTCGCATTTTCAGTTGGGGACATCACGATCCGTAAAATTCAACGTGGCCTGCAATCTCCCTACACAACAACTTCGCTTCACCTGCTAACTTCATGCTCTTGAAAATGGCGAGCCGTGTTTGTTTGTGGGTAGAACTCGGTTGATAAGACTTGGCCTCTTCTTCCCTTCCCAGAGACAATGCCTCCCTCGCCGGAACCACATTTTCCCACCAAAACTCGTGCAAAATCCCGTGCATCAACTCCCAGTAACTGCGCTCCCTACGCACACGAAAAATGGTACTCCCATTTGGTGTCCAACAATACAAGTCAAGCCATTCTCTGGCCATTATCTCCATTTGACCCTGAACCTGAGGCATGTAATAGAAAGGCACTTTGGACCAAGGAAGACCCGTCTCAGGCTTCCCCTTGTTATAAGGACACTTGACTTCCAAAATCCCGCCACCCTCTTGCAAGCAACTAAGCAGACCATCGGGAGAGGCACCGAGCCAACCATACCGTTCCTCGGCATGAATCGCGAACCCAAGCGAGCCTACTTCACGACCGGTAATGCTTTTGTACCGGTCTATCGCTGCTGCTTCATTGACAACACCCCAATTCATGGCAAACTGTTTAGCGCCTTCGGCAATTGGGATCGTCTCCAATGCAAATACCTTCTCATGCCAAAGCTCAAATCGGCGTTTTCCTTTCCAAAATCCCAATGCAGTGCTGAATGTGCTCGTGGTAAGCTTGTCCCTACGGAGCGCAAACCACTCCTCCGAGCGTTGTGGGGTATCGGATTCCGTCGCGCGTGAGGCCAACACAAGCGACGATGGTGATCGGATTATGAGAGATTCAGTGTGGGAGATCAATTCCGAAGCAAATGTGGAAGAGGTTCTGGAATTTCTACCATGGAATTTCCTCATAAACAAGGCGGGTTTTCGGTGAGTGCCGTAGAATCGGGTGGCGCAGGGCTTGCACATTGCCAGGAACGCCGAGGTGTTCCCGGCGATTTGGTTCCGGTTAAGCATCCTACAAACACCACACACTGCTTGAAAGTCTAGCACCAATTGATCAGAGCTCATACGGATTAGCTATTTTGATTGAATCAAGAAATTGGAGTACCTGAGAGAGGCCTAGAGTTGAAGGCGACAGCTTTGGGAGGTGAAAATGGAGAAGAGATCGGCCTCAGACCTCCATTGACGAAGCAAAGCGAAGCTCTGGATTGAGACTGAGAATGAGAGGAAGAGACTCTGGAAAGAAGCTTCATCGCCGGAAGGAATAAAGAGGAACCAAAACCTACAAAGTCATGACCTTTCCATCAAAATCGATTAAAGTTTTAGGGTTTTTGCTTTAAAAACCTGGTAATTCACAGAGTCTCCATTAAAATCTGCAGAGAGACAGGGGGAAAGAAATGCCTCATTATCGAGGGTTCTTATAAACAAACGTTTATTTTTCTTTTTGGTTTATTTTCTCAGTTTTTTGCGAAATGACTAAATAACCCCTAGTTCTATTACAAGACGGTCTTCTCCATTTCCAAATTTAACAAATATTTAAAGTCTAGGTTAAGTTCTTTTAATTAGTAATACTAGGACACTCGTTAATTTAAATGTAATTTGCAAATTTAATAGTGTTAGTACTATAATAGCGCGACAATTATATCTGAATGATGATAAGGCCTAATTTAAATAAATTATTTCGATCTCAGTGACATTTTAAAATTTTAATTGTGAATTTAATAATGTTATTATAGAAATAATATGACAATTGTCATCTGATCAAACTTTAGACATATTGTTTAAAATCGAAATTCAATATAAGAAATTGAGAAATAATAAAATGAATGATACAATATGTAACTAATGTGTTTTCTAAACACACTGTAAGTGTTTTTTTTTTTTTTTTAATCAGCAATATTTGGCACAAGTCTCTTGTCGGAGCAGATCTAATAAGGAATTTGTATTTTCAAAAGACCAGGAAAAAAAAAAAAAAGAAAAAGAAAAACAAGAAAACAAAAAGCTCACACTTCCAAACTACCCCCAAAGCTCTCTCTCTCTCTTTCTCTCTCCCCCTCAAATCTTCCGAAGCAGAAGCAACCGCTTATGGAAATGGGCTTACTTCTGCTTCTGCTCTCACTCTCTTCAATTAAATTCCCTCTTCTGGATTGAATTAGCAACAAGGAGTAGAAGTAGTAGAAGACAAACCCCATTTTCTCTCTCTCTCTCTCTCTGTTTTTTTTTTTTTTGGGGGGGGGGGGGGTGAGGACGCCATGTACTTGTCGGAGAAGCCTCAGCCAATCGATTTCTACAAGGAGAACGAAGAAAGCCGCGACATGATGATTGAGGTGGTCTCCAATGGCGGCGGAGGAGACATCTCCCAGCAACAAGCGGTGCCGTCGCAGATGGTGGTCGGTGAGAGCAGCGGCGGCGAGGACCACGAGGTGAAGGCCCCGAAGAAGCGAGCGGAGACGTGGGTCCAGGACGAGACCCGGAGCCTGATCGCCCTCCGGCGAGAAATGGACGGCCTCTTCAACACCTCCAAGTCGAAACAAGCACCTTTGGGAGCAGATTTCCGTCAAGATGAGGGAGAGAGGGTTCGATCGATCCCCCACCATGTGCACCGACAAGTGGAGGAACTTGCTCAAGGAGTTCAAGAAGGCCAAGCACCAGGATCGAGGCGGCTCCAGTGGCTCTGCTAAGATGTCATATTACAAGGAGATTGACGAGATTTTGAGAGACAGGAACAAGATTCCGCCCTATAAGAGCCCCACTCCTCCTAAGGTCGATTCCTTCATGCAATTCTCTGGTAAAGGTGAACATAAAATGCCTCTACTTAGTTAATGATTGAGTTTTTAATTTAGAGAAGAAACTCATGCCGATTTGTGATTAAAATAGGAGTTTAAACAAAAGGGTTCTTGTGAAGAGGGTTAAAGTGGAGATTTTTTGTTTTTAATGATGCGAAACTCAAGAATTTCTAATTAAAGATGCTTACTTTGTGCTAAAAAATTGGGTTGTAATTTAGGGTATTTGTGATTACTAGCTGTGGTTGAGCTGTGAGATCTGAATTGGGCAGTTTCTGCACTTTTGGGTTTTTGGAGTTCTCTTCAAAGATTTCAGCTTTGGTTTTAATCTTATGGAGTTATTATATATTGGGATTTGGTTTTCATGGTATTGACGTGCATTGAAAAACTATTTGACTTTGTGTTTACAAGAAGCAGGTATTGAAGATGCAAACATTACTTTCGGACCGGTGGAAGGTATGATTTGATGCTGTCTCAAATCTTTTGAGTTTCTTAGTC
The DNA here is from genome assembly GCA_025413485.1 of Ficus microcarpa. Lineage (NCBI taxonomy): Eukaryota > Viridiplantae > Streptophyta > Magnoliopsida > Rosales > Moraceae > Ficus > Ficus microcarpa. The sequence goes on along the minus strand of CM046385.1, from coordinate 1,842,270 downwards.
AAAGTAACGTTTTTTCTCTCGCCTATTTATCGGCCTTTTAGTTATCTTCTAGATCCCTACTCCCTAGAGCTAGTCGAAAAAGTGTTTGTTCTCAAAGTTTTTTTTTTTTTTTTTTTCAACAAAAGAGAAATGTTGTTCCATTTAGGTTTATCTTAGGACAAGAACGTGAATATAGCCGAGGCTAAAGCATAATGAGATTCTGTAGCTGATTCATGCCATCTATTGATGGCATATCATGGGGTTACGGTAAGGCCTTGTCCAAATTCAATTAAACTTCAAAAAAAAAAATTTTTTTTTTTGGTATTATAAATGCTTAGTTTTTTAGTGTATCAGAAAGCAAGATATAAGAAAATTATGAACTGCCTTGAATGTTTTTTTTGATCCTAGGTATCAATACAATTTCTTATTTTGAGGCAAGAAGCCTGTGAAAAAAGAAAAAATCATGGTCGGGAAGGTTAGAGTAGCAAAACCATTGGAATTCTTATTTTGTACATTGGAAGAATCCGTTTTGTATTAATTGAAATTAATAGACCAGGAAAGCGAATGGAAATAACTGAAAGAAAAGAAATAAATTAGTTTCATTTATTCAATGACTAGAATTAAACAAGGATATATAACTTGAAGACGTCGAATCAAACATGCTAAAGAGCGTGGAGTTCGAGTCCTCTTCAAGGCGTAATATCGAATATCGAAAATGCTCATTGAATTGGAATAAGTTGGGTCAGGGATCATATGTGGGAAGGGGGCCGCTGAGGAGAATGATGAGTTGCAAACCCTTTCCAAGTTCGTGTAGTATTTATGGTTCTACCTTTTTCTTAGTGTATCCCTTGGAATAAAACCTTTTCTGGAAAGGAAGGGAATAGTAATTTATTCCTTATAAACATAACATCTAGGAATAAGAAGATTTAATTGACAATATCGAGAGATTACTGCCAAGTTCAAAGAAATATGAAAATGAAAAAAAAAAAAAAAAAAAAAGGATCCACTGTTCCGACTGGATCGTTGCTTGGTTAATTTAAACCCTTAATGATCACGTGTGGTAAAAAATACTAGTACTCAGTTTTGAACCGAAAGTTTTTGTTGTGTAAACAGATCTTTTTTTACGTGATGTTTCTTCTTGTTGTTATACTACATTCTGATTTTTTATTTTCTGTCTTACTCAATTTTATTTCAAGAAGATGCATGGTTTCTGTTGTTTTAAGTTCCATTCTATGCAGCTTGTGGCAGGCAAACGGTAAATATTGAAAGACGTCTGGACCATGACGGACACCCTCTTGCCATCACAGCAGCTGAAGCAGTCGTAGCAAGTGGAGTTCCACCTTGGAATTGGCGAGAAACCCCTGGAAATGGTAGGTCATAAAGTGTGAAACTCGTGCTTCATGTGTTTTTTATGCTTTACGCAGCGTAAAGCTGCATTTGTCGAAGGCCTACTTTCGGGGTGTGTGTATATGTATCTGTACAATTACAAGCTTCCGAATACATGCTTGTGAAGGCAAAGCCCTTATCTTAATATTCTGATTTTCCTTTTGGGGCAGGTGGAGATGGTCAGTCATATGGTGGAAGGGTTATATCAGTCAAGTGGGGGGATTATACTAGGAGGATAGGAATTGATGGCACTGCAGAGGCCATCAAAGAAGCAATCAAATCCGCATTTAGGTTGAGAACAAAACGTGCGTTTTGGTTGGAAGATGAATACCAGATCGTTCGAAGTCTCGACAGGGACATGCCTTTGGGAAATTACATGCTTCAAGTAGATGAAGGTATAGTTAATCTTGCATAAAGTTTCATGGACTACCTCTCAATAAGGTATTTTCTCTGCAATATCAATTCTTTGTACCTAATGTTTTAGGAGTGGTCGTCAAAATATGCGTTTACGACGAGTCAGATCACATGCCAGTGCATACGGAGGAGAAGATCTTTTACACCGAAGATGATTACCGTGATTTCCTGGCCCGCCGGGGCTGGTCGTGTCTGAGGGAGTTTGATAACTACAGAAACATAGACAACATGGATGATCTAAGACCCGGTGGTATTTATCGTGGTGTGAGTTGAGGCCCGCACTTACTTGTCTGCAGTTTTGCCCAGGAAAAACGCGCTGTTTATTATGCCGAAAACCACCCCCTCCCAAAAAAACAAAAAAAAAAAAAAAAAAAAAAAAAAGAAGGTTGCCTCAAACTGATCTGGAATCATTTTTAAATGATGTTTCATCGAGAACGCCTGGATATTCCCATGTTTGTAAATTATGTGTAGAATCAGAGGATTTCAAAATTCGAACACCTCTGAGTTTTTTTTTTTTTTTATTAATTAAAGATATTGTCTTTGATTCTTTGAGATAGGAACTTTTTTTTTTTTTTTTTTTTTTAACTTTTTCTATGAAGGCCGTGGAAAGAAGCCGGTCTCTTGTAGAATTACGTTCTTACAAAGGAAAATAAAAAACAGTTTCCTCGTACACGTTATCATTTGAGATTTCAGGTTTATTCATTTGATCACCTCATTAATTTCAATAAATGGTTACTCAAAATATTATATTTGAGTAAACTTTTTCATTTTACCATTCATCTAATTTTTTTTATCTACTTTTATCATTTATATCACACGTTCTGATCAATACACATTACAATGACTAACAGGGATATAACATCCGTTGGAATATAATACCAAGTTGAATGGGACATCCAAATGAAGCATAAATTTTATATTTAACATGTGTCATGCATTATATTTTTTTCCAATTTCATTTTTAAGTTTTAGCTTCTTATGTTCTAAGAAGTTTTTTTTCTCTATATACAAGTATATATATATATATATTTCAGTTTGGCAGACAACAAAACAAAGGCCGAAGGAAGAAGAATGCAGATTGAAGTTTGCTTCAATATATATTTTTAACATGTGTCATGCATTATATTTTTTTTCCAATTTCATTTTTAAGTTTTAGCTTCTTATGTTCTAAGAAGTTTGTTTCTCAATTTCATTATATTGTTTTAGCTTCTTATGTACACACACACAGATATATATATTTCAGTTTGGCAGACAACAAAACAAAGACCGAAGGAAGAACAATGCAGATTGAAGTTTGCTTCATTGACACGCGAAAAAAGCCAGAGAGAATGGAATGGAATGGAAATGGATACATCTCTCGTCAACAATATGTTGTCTGTCTTTAGAAATCAGACACAAAATGTGAATAAAAGATTCACAAACATCCCCCCACATCCACTCCCCAACACGCTCGAGTTAAGAAACGAATCTAAAAGAACCAAACATGATGAGAAAAAAGGGCTTCTTCTTTCTACTGCTCGTCCCATTCGTCATTCTTGTATGACACTAAAGTGTCAACCTTGTGAATCTGCAAAACCCAACAAACAAAGTCAATTCCTCAAACCCAACCGCACTTGTAAAATCGGCTGCCTTAGTTTTTTCCTCTATTAATGGGGATATGTTTTTATATTATTAGAGAAGTTAGAGACGAAACACCGAGAGATTGAGAAGTGTGCGTGTTTTTTTTTTTTTCCTGTAATGCATTCACTTGCCTTGGTATCAAATGAATGAAGTTTAACCATTTGTGGATTGGCAATCAATTTGGGGTCACTTTCAATCCAAGTGAATGGAACTGCAACATCTTTATCAGTGTATGCCAGCACATCAAACACACCTAAAAAGACGAAACACAAGGAATATCTCAAAACAATTTGAAAAGTAAAAAATAAAATAAAATAAAATGAAATGAAATTGCAAATAATAATTTCACCATTTATGAGTGAAAGTGGTTCTTGTTCTTACAAGGTTCATCAAGGCAAGGCAAGTAAGTAATGCTTGAGGCAATCTGTCTCATGATTGCTTGAATCTCCCTCATAATTTCTTTGTCACTCTTCTCTCTTGACACCCTAGAACCCAAATTTCACACACAACTAAACTCTCAAGAACTACAAAATTTAAAATGAAAAAATAAAATAAAATAAAGAAGAGTTTTAATATCGAAAGATTACCCTTTCTCAACCACCTCACTGTCTGTCTCAATGCCGAAATTCCACCTCTCGAGGACTTCATTTGTAGACTTGCTCATTATTACCAGAACCACTCTCTGTAACTTGCCAGCTTCAAGCCATTCTTCAAACCACCAAAAAAAAAAAAAAAATCAGGACTTTAAATTTTGAGTCACAATAGTCATTCTGAAACCCTAACATTTTCGAGGGAGAATTATTGTTTGGTAATTTCAATTTCAAGGCAATAGAGTGTAATTAGCTTGTTTTCTTTCCATTTTCTGACGGTTTCTGAGCATCCAAACAGGGGAAAAAGATGGAATCTAACCAGAAAGCTGCGCGTTTATGTTGGCGATGAAGGATTTGACGCCCTCGTCTTGAGTAAGCAGCATCGGAAGCCCATATTTCTTCACTTTCACGAAGCTCTCTTCCGGATAAACTCCGCGATTATACAGAATACTAGAATATTCATCCATTCAAAGTTAGGTTTTCATCGTTTCAAACGAAGATTGGGAAAAAAGAGAGAGAGAGAGAATTGTACAAAATCGAATTATTCAACTACCTGTTCGCAGCATATCCTGAAAATTGAATTAAAAAAATAAAATTAATAATCTGAAACCAACACAGATCTCAGAAAGTGGAAAGGCTCGAGAGAGTGAGACGACGAAAACATACCGAAGAACTCGCTGACGATCGCCGCGGAACCGCGGATGGTAATAATGTCTTTAGAAGCCGTTTTCGAAGCCATTTTCAGATTCGCACGCGAGAAAATTGTTTTCCAGTTCTGTTTGGTGAGAAAGAAAATGAAAGAAGCAGAAGGTGAGTGGAAGAGAAAATGAAATGAAATGAAAGAAGCAGAAGGTGAGCGGATTATGATGGGAAAGGAAAGGAAAGGGAGAAGAAATAGAGAAGAAAAGAAGGAAAGAAAGTGGGAATGTTTGTTTGATTGAAGCGTGTAACGGCTAGTTCTTTTGATTGGTTGCCTTCTTGGTTCTCGAGGCCAACGGTAACATTTTAAAATTGGGCCCTTTTTTGTTTGACCCAAAAAATTGGGCTTTTGAGGTCTCAGGGAAAGTCTGTTCTCCTTTTCTTCCTCTTTCTTTTATTATTATTATTATTATTATTATTATTATTATTATTAGCAAAGTAAGCTTTCTTTCCAATTTTTAGATACAAGGGCAATTAAAATTAATAAATATAAAATTACTCACAAGGTTGTTAAGATCCAAAAACTACTGTACCTTATTTAAGTGTTAAAATAAAGAAGAAAGAATGGGAAGAGAGTTCCGTTGTTATCATGAGTGGATACTCCATAAAAGATTTCATAAATGAACTTATATTGTGTTGAGTGGAGTTCCTGTGAAAGATTTCATAAAAGATTTCATGAATCGATAATGTTATTTGTATAATCATCCTCGAGGTATGCACCTATGATCATAAATGAATTTATGTTGTGTTAAGTGGAGTCCCTATGAAAGATTCCGGTAGTGGTACATGTACAAGATTCTGTCGCAACGTGTCATGTCAAATCATAAACATTTAAAAAAATTCTTGCTCAAGCTTGGACATCACTCATTCGAATACAAATTCTTTAGACTTTTAGTACTTATTTTAGAAAATTCGTTTTCTTAAAACATAACTCCAAAACAGATTCCGTGAATTGGAGACTTCTCATTTATCAATTTTGTATGATGCCAATTAATCATATACTTGGATTCCCTTAGCTATAAATTATAGGTTAATTAGTCGAATACTGAGATGGGAGGAGACAAGCATTCATATTAAGACCTTTAAAAAAGCCACCCAACACCTGAAACTCATACCACAAACCCAGCTACAAAAATCCTTTATCGCTAGACCATCACATTTGATCGTTAATTCTCTCCCCACTTGTTCATGGTGTCTAACCGTGTCTTTTAGTAAACTTAGATGTTAAAGCACAGAAAATTCAATTAAAAGACGCTTCCAAAATTTTTAATTATGAAACATATTATGATACGTTAGATACAATTTAGAATATAAAATATTAGACACGACATCTGAATCCCCATATATGAATTACGTAGCAGTTATACATACTGCTTGACTTTACACAAGCCTCTGGTATGTCTATGGCATCAAATATTATATATAACATCAGGATGTTCCTTGTAATTGAGTCCCCAAAGTGTCTAATATTTGTTTAACTCAAAAAAAAAAAAAAAAAAAAAAAAAAAAAAGAAAGAAAGAAAGAAAGTGTTGTATGTGATTTTCTTTGACAATGAAGTCTGCTACCTTTGCGAATTAGACAAGAATCCGTTTTGTAATTGAACACTTCTACGTTCCAACAAGAGTGACTCACCACTTGGAACAAAATTGAAATGTAGAAGTTTAACTTAGAAAAGTATAAATTAGATTCTTGTTCTTAAACGGATGAAAATTTATATATGCATATTTATATGTGAATGCATTGTATACTACAGAATCATTTATAAAATCAATATGACATTAGTGAGTCCGTCATGATGGAATTCGCATGTATACATGTTTGTGGCCAAAAAAAAAAAAAAAAAAAGTTCGTAAAAAATGAGTCGACACTTTGGACGCAAACCTTGTCCTGCGTACGGGAAAAAGAAAAATGAAAAAAGAAAAAGAAAAGGAAAAAGAAAAAGAAATAATGGTCCTTACTATTGAGTAGAAATGAAAAGAACTTCCACAAACAAGAGTGATTGAGACAAGTGAATATTTGTAGGCCTAGTGAAGGACACTTGAGAATTCCAGTGAATTGGGAACTCTGTGCAAATTTATGGATATTTGTGAAGCAATGTTTGAACCATATCCCACTATTTATGACTGAAATTCTTTTGCAATGAGCCCCCAAGGTACTTGTTTACCTTAACTAGCTGTTAACAAAAATCAGCTCGAACAGTCACTTTTGTAGATTAACCAAATCACGAATAGGACAAAAGACCTTAGTAGCACCATAAACAAAATATATGGTTTTTTTCAATGAAAACACGGGAATGAAAAATACATATAATTCACAAACTGATCGATCACAATAAATCTTCAGAAAGAGATAGTTTAATGATCCATAAATGGATCCTTTTACATGACTCGATTCGGATAATCATTGACTATAAAGAAATTTTCGGACAATGCTGACAAAATAGTTGTTTAGTAAGTCACTTCTTTGCAAGTAGATCGATTACAAAGTGTATAAAAGATTTGAGAGCATGGTTGATTGGTGGCTCCAAAGAAATAATTAGGAAATTTCCTTCTCAGCACAAGTTTCGTTTAGGAATGTGGATAGAAATTTACTCTGGTGTTGAAGGGGCTGGTCATGTAATTGTCAAAAGCTGCTGAGCAATAAAATAAGGATTGAAATCGTCAAAACGTCATTAATCTACGCAAGATAAGGAGAAGGGCACATAATTAAAAAAAAAAAAAAAAAGAGAATAAGAAAATAAGAAAGAAAGGAAAAATCTCCGTTCGGGAACTATCCACGAAGCAGTACATACATCAGGCGTGAACCAAAAGGCAGTTGAAAGTAGTTTTATTGTGGTCCTTTTCTTTCATCTTCCTCGTTAGTCATACTTTTCCTCATTTCATCATAGTGTCGACACCATGGCTTCATTATGTTCCTTTAGTTCTTAATTTCTTCAAATTTAATGAACCCATAATTTATCTCTCCTCGTAACTGTTAAGGATACAAAGAAATCCAAACATCACATCGTACAAAAATAACAACAATAAAAGACATATTAGGGCTGGTATCCTCAAGTGTAAAGCATCATTCCTTAATCACATATATATACAACTTATTCGGTACAGGATAGTATCTTCAAGTGTAAAGCATCGTTTCGTTTTTCTCCTCAAAGTGTAAAGCATCATTCCTTGATCATACATATATATAACTTATTCATTACAAGATAGTATCCGGTAATGTGAATATCAGTAACTATGAATGTACACTTCAATTATTAGAAATGTGAATTCATGGAAAAAAAATGTAAAATAAGGAAAATTCACATTCACTTTAACTACATTTCCTTACTGTCCTAATTTAAATTTTTAATAATTAAAATTTACGTTTATAACAATTGAAGTTCACGTTGTCGGATACCATATAATACTAAATACGAGACTTGTCGGATATCATATGTACTACACAAGTGTTGGACATGTGAAAAGGTGTGAATCATTTTGCCCCCACCCCACCCCCATCAAAGTTTGAGATGAGGAGTAGGAGATAGAGTGCTGATTTGGCAATCATTTTTAGGTTATCTTCCTTCCGCCTAGTAGAGGATGATTGGCCTCTAAATTCCCATCTTTTGTGGTCCTATAAATCACATGCACCTCACTATACTCTCTCCCCCTCTCTCTCTCTCTCTCTCTCTAAGCTCGTATTAATTGTTAAAAGCAACTTGAAAGCTAATTAAGAAAGTTATTTTGGTTGAATATGTCAAAGTGTTCCACTCTTTCAGAAATACTAGTCTGAACAAACTATTTAATTTACATTTAAATTATTCAGCCAATTGAGAATGGCATAATCTGATAAATGAAGCATAATTTATGAAGATAAATGCTGCAGTGTCACAGGGAATCCTCCGAACAGTGCACAAATAGGATAATGGCTGCTTGATAAGGAATCTTAGCATCTCAAAACCAAATTTTTATTACTTTGAAAAAGGGCCTTTTATTTAAAAATTAAATAAAAAATCATGTGTAGGAATCCGTTGGATGATTTAAAAAGTAAAAAAAGGAGAGGCAAATGGCCATTGCCCCCCCATTATTATTATATATTAAAAAAAAAAAAAAAAAAAAGGGAACAGGATGGTCAATATTAGGCTGAAAAACACTCCAAAAAAATACAGAAGCATTGAGAAAAGTAATGGTCAATGTTCGTAGGTTAGTGCTCGGCGGCCGGTGGACTATTACTCTTCGGCAGATAATCACAAAATAAATAGCACTTCTCCAATTTGGCCACGCCAGTTTGGTTTTTGAATTTTCAAAAAACTAATCTTGATTTCTTCCACATTCTAGTACTCTACTCAAACTATTTCTCTGATCTGACACATTACTCTGACTAACTAGAAAACCTCCAACACACAGACCCTTTTTTCTATGGAGGAAAAAAAAAAAAAAAAAAGAAAGAAGAAAAGGAAAGACAAAGACAAGGCAGAGAGATAAAATATTTTCTTTACCGGTCAGATTAGGAAAGGAAAATTATCTGCCGAATTCATCGGAAAGTGGATTATTATTATTTTTTATTTTTTATCTTTGGCTCAATATTCATTGGAAAGTGGGATTATGGGTGGAGATTAAAATGTGTTTAGTGGCATATTAGTGTAGGTCTTCAAAAAAAAGCAACTTTTACTGTGGCTTATTGGTGACTTTCGAGTGGAGATCTGGAAGCTGTGGCTTAGTCGCTCAGCACATGATGACCACGCTCTTACTGTGGGTTAGCACTTATCCAGCACACGCCCCTGGCCCACATACCACGTGTCTCGTCTTAGTACGGAGAACTTGGGTGGTTGGGACCCACGCAATATCCACACGCCCACAAACAACCCAAGCCATATGCCAAATCATTATTCTTTTTCTTTTTTTTTTTTGATAATTCAAATCATTATTCGACAGCGCACGATCTTGTCTTTTTTTTTTTCCTCCCTTTTTTTTTTAACTTTTCTGAGGACGCACTAACTGAGAAAAGGTTGGTCATGGACAAATGATCTTATTTTTGGGTTGAACATGGACAATGATTCCCACCTAGATTCATTTCCTTTTCAGAAAATATGTAGCGATATATTTGTAGGCCCTCCGTACAAGCGTGTGAGGGAAAAAAATTATCTTTATAAATGAATTTCTACACCTTTTCAACGTTTTTTTTTTAATGAAAAATATCAAGGACATAACTATATTCTTAATATTTGAATATCAATCAATATAGATAAGCTATCGTTTATTTATTAATAAAAATATGATACGTGAATCGGTAGTTTAAATTTAAAATTAAATTATCATTTTTTTTAATTGTTGTGTTGTTACCTAGTAGTATCACATATTAATGTTTAACCAAAAAAAAAAAACAGCTCCTGTAAAAAACGAAAATTGTAAAAAATAAAAACAATTCTGAATATGTTTTTTTTTTTTAAGGAATATCATTCACATGAACATTATAGTACAAACAGCCCAATAATATTATGAATACAACTCTCAATTGAGATTAGTTATACTTGTGAAATGTAATAATGCTCAAAGTGAAAAGCATATGTCCAAGACCCGAAAATAAAAAAAGTATTTCAATAAACTAATATCAACAATGTATAAGACTTTTTTATTTTTTGAACAAAACCTCTATAATCGATGTAAGCTTCCGACTGTTAAAGAATCACATAAGACAAAGATCATTATATGCTTCACGTAAACACAAATAAAATGTAATAAACAAACTGATCAAGTAAAATCGAAAAAATATTTTTTTTTAATACAAAAATTAAGAAGCTTTAAAAAGAAAAAGACAAATCTCACATTGATAATATTAAAAATGAAATAAAAGGAATACATACCTAGAGTCATGGTAGAAAAAGTTGAAAAAAGAGAATCTAGTTGTAACGAGAATAACTAGAAAGGCATAAAAAGTAATAAATAAAATTTAGAATTTAACTAATGGATGGTTTTAAAAAAAAGTGAGAAAATGTAGATTGAGGGGTATAATTATAATAGATCTCTGTTAATAAAAAAGTTCATGCACAAGGTAAACAGAGGGATACTCCCCTTAAATAATTGTATTAATGGGTAATTTAATAATTAAAAAATATATATATATATAAATATTATATGGTTGCAGGAGTGTTCATTGACTAGCTTACATGGATTAAGTTTTAATATGCAGTCACATCCTAACCTTTGGTTTAATTCAATCTAGTCCAAAAACATCATATTTTATAGATTGAATATCTCAAATTCGTAGGTTGGGCATCTAAAATTAAAATCAACATATTTTAACATTAAAGAGTTCAATAAAAATACAATATATTACAACACAATCAAATTCAAGCATTTGATTATAAAACTAACTTTTTTTTAATTAAGATTATAAAACTAACCTGTAATATTTTAATCTATTACAACAAACAAACTTCAATTAAACTTAAAGCAAAGTTTTCATCATTTAATATTTCATTTTAAAGCAATTTAACGACCATGGATAGTTCGGATTATCTTTAGGCAAGTGCACATTTATTTTAAAAATATATATTATATAATAATATATATGAACATAGATCATATTCAATGGATAATACAAATTTGAAAATTCTAATTTTATAATTCAATCCACGACATTTAGATTGGGAAAATCTTAATCCATATATGCAATTTCAACAAACACCCTGCAATAGATCTTACTTTGACAAAAATTCAATAACCTTTGATAATTCCACATTAGTAATGGTATATTATTTTAATCCAATTATAAAGTTGTCTTTTATCAGTATGAAAATGTATCGTATAGTATATAGATCATACGAACTATTGGGAATTTTTCCCAAAAAGGAAATGCAAAATGTATAGGTGGGATTGGATTTTACTTTTATTTTTCTAATTGAAATTTTCCTAGATGGGTTTGGTGGAATGTGGCATTGAAATTAAAAACTTCCTCCTTATGTACTTTCAACAATTTCAAATGCTTAGCCCCAAAAACAAAAATAATATCCAACCATTTAAATAAATAAGGGTACTTTCAATGATAGAATGCATTGTTATGCTTCATTAGTATTAGCTATCGAAATAAATTTTGAAATATGAGTCTTCACATTAAAAAAAAATATATGCAGTATATGATATAAAAATTCTTCAACTCATAAAGTAAATAGAAAATGGCTAAACCCAAAAAAAAAAAAAAAAAAAAAAAAAAAAAAAAAAAACCCTATTCTACGAGTACGCCAAAAAATGTGCCATGTCGCAATATTATATAAATTAACATGAAAAGTTTTGTTGAGGAAATGGAAACAGATTTGGTTCCAAAAAATAAAAGACAAAAATGAAATAGGTTTGAATTTTGTGTTGTTGACTTCAACTCATAAAGTAAGTATAAAATGGCTTTATAAATAAATAAATAAATAAAAAAAAAAAAAACTTCTTCTACAAGTAGGCCAAAAAATGTGCCATATCGCAATATTATATAAACATGAAAAGGTTGTTAAGGAAGTCGAAACGGATTTGTTTCCAAAAAATAAAAGACAAAAATGAAATAGGTTTGAATTTTGTGATGTTGTCATTTTAATTGAAAATTTGCTAAACGTGTTTGGTGGAATTTGAGAGTTGAAATTGGGAATCCTCCTTCGTAGGTAAGTTCAACCATCCCAAAATTCTAGCCAAATATGACAAAAAAAGGACCGAAATTTTATTCAACTATCCCAAAGAAATAAACATCATGGGTTACGTATGGAGCCATATTTAACGTGAATGTACACAGAAATTTTTCTTAAAAAATTCATTATTTTAAATTATTACTTTTTACATTATCTATGGTCTCCCCTACTTTATCATTCATATTATTAGAAGCCAATTTTGTATTCTTTCTCTAATCATGACTTAATTAGGATGTAATGTTTAATATATATATATATATATATATATATAGATGTATGTTTCATTCAAAAGGGTGTATTTCTTTATTATTAAAATGATAATAATGATGTGTGAAAGGTATTCTTTAAAACAATTTTTTTTTTTAAGTACCTTTGAAACACTTTTTCCTAAAAATATTATATAATCAAGTAATATAAATTATTTATTAAAAAAAAAAGATATGAGATTGTGAGGAGAGCAGAAAGTGACAGCAGTAACCATCCCATTTACAAATTTTAACCTTTGATAACTGCACATTATGACATTAAATTGTGGATTACATAGTCCCTTTATCGTATCATGGAAATATCCTTTTATTTGCAGAAAATATATCTTCTAGCTTGTAAAATGAGTGGGATTGGAATTTTATTATGTAAATATATATATGTGTGTGTGTATTCTATTTTTTTTTTCTTCATTCTAGTTGCTATCGAATATTTATTTTTTCTTCGTTCTAATTGAAATATTGTATGTGTGTATATATATATATATATGTATTTCATTGTAATTGAAATTTTACTAGATGGGTTTGGTGGAATGTGGAAGTTGGAAATGGAATATCTCCCTCCTTTGGTAGGCTCAACCATCTAAATATTCTCTTTAAAAAAAAAAAAAATCTAAATATTCTAGCCAAAATAACAAAAAGGACGAAAATATTATTCAAGAATTCACAAAGCATATTAACATCACGGGTAATTTCAAACTGTATTGACATGATGGAGACATAATTAATGTGAGTGTACTAAAGAATCACATAATTGCCTAACCTACAGCTTGATTTCTTACCTTTGAAAAAAATTGAATTGGTTAAATTTATTTATTTATTTAACATGAAGACATGGAAAAAAAACAATGAAGCCATTGGCATGTAAAAATTGACAGGTTGAAATTCACGAGACAAAGATTGAGTTGAGATTCGGTCCATCTTCACCTCCCTAATCGGTGGGCGCGGGGCGCTGGGCGCATGGTCTACTCCAATTTTTTTTTTTTTTTTTTTTTTTGAAATGTAGAGGAGTTTTTTTTTTTTTTTTTAATATTAATAAGTATATAAATTAGTCTTGAACGCTTATAAATTAAGAGTTTTTATATTTATTTGGTAAACAATTTGAATTTTAAAAAATAAAACGGTTTTATTAAATCCATATATATTAGTTGACCTAATAACTGGATCTAAAATATGAATCTGAACTACAATTTTAATAACCCAATATTTGAAAAAACTGGCTCATTATACTAAGTAATATTTTGTCTACACATAAATTAAAAGCTTCCAAAGAAAGCAAACTCTTCACTTTCCTATCCCACCATTCCCAAATAAATTTGGAAATTTGCTTTGTTGTTCAAGGTGTGATTTTTCTTTTTCTTCAGTTTACTATAATGGATTTCTTCTTAACTTGAGACAGCTATGTCTTGATCTGTCAATTCATTATTTTTCAACTTCTCTTTCTTCTTACGATTTGTATTTCTTCTTGTTCTAATTCTTTAATTTTTTTTAATTTAATAGTAATTTTTCTATTTGTCTTAATGTGAAATTGACGAGTCATGAGGCTATTATTTTTTCTAAATTTTTTTTGTTTGTTCTTATGAATTGGTGATAATATGCTCATTCCCATTAGAAAATTGGAAATATCTCGTTAGAAATTAGTGATTTTTAGTTTTAATTGTGGATTTTAGCTATGAAAATTAAAAATACATTGCTTAATTATGGATTTAAATACTTTTTTTTTCAATTTAGTTTATGATAAACTTAGATATGTCTTTTTTCTTTTCTTTTTTTTTTTTGGTGAAGAATTTTAGGCTCATGAACTGTAATGGTGTTTGTGCTGTATATAAAAGATAATTTTTTGAATGACTACTTGATTGTCTATATACATTGAGATGAAAATTGATGTAAAATTTAGTAGTAAATCAATTATAGATGAGTTTGTTTCTATAAAAGATCGTCGAGCACAACTTATATTTAAGAAAAAAATGATATTTTGAGGTATATAAATTTAACATAACTGCTCTTTTATTGAGAGAATAAATCATGGCTCCATCACTGCCCCAAATAAAGTAAAAATTAACAGCTTTCTTGCATAAACTGTTCAGATTCTGGTCCGCATTTTATATTTTGATGGACATGAATAATTCTTTTAATATCAATTATTTGAATCTAAATAAAACTCTTTGATAGAAAATGAAGAAAAAACACCATTTATACAGTTTTTTTAAAGAAAAATAAAAGGGATACGCATTAAATAATTAAAAAAATATTTGTAGTTACAAATACAATCTAATGACAATTTTATACATAGAGTTCATTAAAAAAAAAAAAAAAAAAAAAAGTTCGAAGGAATTTGAATATCTCTATCTTGAAATTCAAAAGAAAATTATTAAAAAATATATTCGTAAATTAACATGATTCAATAAATATTTAACACTTTAAAAATACGCTATGTTAAAAATGAATATCATAAGATTCTCTTAAACAGAAACAAAAATCACACAAGAAGCGGAGAGGTTGAAAGGGATAGAGAGAGCTGAGAGCCTGAGACAGGCGACATGACAGTTTGGTTGAGTAGCATTGTTAACCTTGCGATAAATCTTACCATAAATCTTATGTGATATCGGTCTCAAAGAAGAGTCTGAATCAATCAATTAGAATTTAAAACTCCTGAAAACTAAAGTTCAAATAAATAATGTCTAATGTGAATTTTCTAATCTAATATTAATTATTGATTCTTAAAAATTTTAATTAAGCTTTTTTCATTGGTTGTAATTTTTAAGAAAAATGAACACATTTTTAAGAAAATTTTGCTTATAAATTATTACATATCCGTGAAAGAATCAAAGCACTTGTACGTATAGGTGTAAAGCACTAAAGCTTACTCGTCACCACAGCCACGTGCGTCTTTCTTCGCGCTTTAACAGGTTCTCTTCTCTCGCTTCTCTTGGCCTTAGCCGTAGCTCCTCACCTTTTTCTTCTTTGTTCCAGTCTTCGTGTACACACAGACACACACACACATATACACGTATGTATCATCTCTACACTGTATACTTTCATATATATATACATATACACATTTATTTATATATACATTACTTTTGTTTCTTTCCAATTCATTCGTAGCCATGGCGTTTGTTTGATATATCTTTTTCGAGAAAACCAGGAATTCAAGTTTCCCAGAAAGAATAAATTCACTTGAGGCCCTTCAAAATGGACATCTCAGTGGAGATTCTTGACGTGGTTTTCTTCATAGCTTTACTGACATGGATTTTGGTCGACATTCTGGAGAAGATCACAACAAGAGGAGGATTCATACGACGAGACAAACGTTCAGCGTTGGAAATTGTAGAGGTTTCTCTCTCTTCACAGTTATTTCCAGTGCCGTCATCTCGGTTTCCTATCTGGGTTTTGGTTTTATTGAGTACTGGAATAGAGGAGTTCTCATTTGGAGAGCTATTCTCTCTTCCACAACGTGGTTTTTAGCCACACTTGTGGCTTTGTACGCTAAAGACACAGCTTCTTGGCCTTGGGTTTTAATCGTTTGGTGGGTTTTCTCAGCTGTTCTTGACTTGCTTTCTCTCTCTCTTTTCATTTTTGCCTACTTGAAACCCGAACATTTAGTACCGGACATTCTCCCACGTGCAAACGTTGTCGATTTGGCATCGTTTCCATTGTCTCTGCTGCTCTCTCTCAACGTTCTTAGCCATGTCAAGAACCGTAACAGCAACAACCTTAAACACCCTTTGCTCGAAAAAGAAGAAGAAGAGGAAGAAAATGAAGAAGTTTCTTCGGAAGGTGAAGATGGTGGGGATTTTGTTAAGGCTGGGATTTGGAGTAAATTCACATTCCAATGGCTGAACCCACTGTTAAAAGCGGGTCGGTCACAGAAACTAGAGTTGCCTCATATCCCTGCTGTACCGCACTCGGAGAGATCGAAAAACGCTTCGATGATGTTGGAAGAGTCGCTTCAGAAGCAGAAATTTGAGGAGCCTTCTTTAGCCAAAACCATTCTACGTGCTGTATGGAAGTCCCTGGCCATAAATGCGGTTTTTGCTGGTAATTATGAACTTCTCTTTAGTTTGTGTCTAGTTTCTGTTAATCTGCAGGTTTTTCACAAGCTTTTTTGCTGGTTGTTGTAGGACTAAATACTGCTGCATCATACACTGGTCCTTTGTTGATCACATATTTTGTGAACTATTTATTGGAAAAGTGCGATGATTCGAGCCTTCGATATGGACTGGTTCTGGCTTTTATCTTCTTCTTTGCCAAGACATTGGAGTCACTGACTCAAAGACAGTGGTATTTTGGTGCCCATCGAATTGGTGTCAGAGTAAGAGCTGCTCTTACAGTTCATGTTTTCAAAAAGGCCACATCGATCAAGTACTCAGGCCCGAGCAATGGCAAAATCATAAACCTTATCAATGTTGATGTGGAGAGAATTGGAGATTGCTGTTGGTATATCCATGGAGTTTGGTTGCTTCCACTCCAAGTCTTTTTAGCTCTAATCATCCTCTACAAGAACTTAGGCGCCGCGCCTTCCGCTGCAGCGCTTTTAGCCACAATCATGGTGATGGTGAGCAACACCCCTTTGGCCAATATGCAGGAGAGTCTTCACTCCAAGATAATGGAGGCCAAGGACTCAAGAATCAAGGTGACTTCAGAGACTCTGAAGAGCATGAGAGTGTTGAAGCTTCACTCGTGGGAACAGACTTTCTTGAAAAGAATCCTCAAGCTTAGGGAGACCGAGAGAAGTTGGCTTAAGAGGTACTTATACACTTGCTCATCTGTGGCTTTTCTCTTTTGGGCTTCGCCAACTCTAGTTTCAGTAGTTACTTTTGGTGTTTGCATTCTGTTGAACACTCCGTTAACGGCCGGTACAGTCCTCTCGGCTTTAGCTACTTTTAGAATTCTGCAAGAGCCTATTTATAATCTTCCTGAGCTCATTTCCATGGTGGCTCAAACCAAAGTTTCCTTGGACCGCGTTAACGAGTTCATCAAAGAAGATGGGAGAAAGCTTGTGCCTTGTCATGCTTCAAAGGCGTCATGTGTCGCAATAGAAGTTGAGAAAGGAGAGTACACTTGGGAGACAAGTGATCAACATTTGAAGAGACCATCCGTTAAGATCACTGAGAAGTTGAAGATAATGAAAGGGTTTAAGGTTGCGGTTTGCGGGTCTGTTGGGTCGGGAAAATCCAGCCTGCTTTGCAGCATGCTTGGTGAGATTCCTAGGATTTCTGGGGCAGGAATGAAGATTTATGGCTCAAAAGCTTATGTCCCTCAGAGTGCTTGGATTCAAACTGGCACCATAAGGGAGAATGTGTTGTTTGGCAAGAGAATGGACAAGGACGAGTACGAGCGGGTTTTGGAAGCCTGTGCTCTCGACCGGGACATCAAGATGTGGGGAGGTGGAGATTTGACTGTGGTGGGAGAGAGAGGGATGAACTTGAGTGGAGGACAAAAGCAGAGAATTCAACTGGCTAGAGCTGTCTATAGTGATTCTGATGTTTACTTCTTGGATGATCCTTTTAGCGCTGTTGATGCACATACCGGAACTCATTTGTTCAAGGCAAGAAACTTCTTTTTCTTTTTTTTTACTGTGTTTTGTATAACTACTTGTTGGATTTAGTTATAAAAATTTTATTAAAAAAAAATGAACTTTTTCTTTTTTTTCTTTTCAGAAATGTCTTTTGCAACTGTTGTCTCAGAAGACTGTAGTTTATGCCACTCATCAGTTGGAGTTTCTTGAAGCGGCCGATCTTGTCTTGGTTAGTTACTGAAATTCTTGTCTATGTTTTCCCAATCTGAGATGAATTTTGATCTGACTTATAAATGCAATTTTTTTTTTTAAATAGGTAATGAAAGATGGTAGGATTGCTCAGTCAGGAAGGTACCAAGATCTTATTGCAGACCTCGGCGGCGAGCTGATTAGTCAAATGGCTGCCCACAGGAAGTCACTAACCCATGTCAACACATGCCAGCAACAGGACTCCTTCACCAGCGTTCCGTCTGGAAAGAACCAAATAGAAGTAGTGGAAGACTGGTTCCGAGAGCCCATAGCCGATGGCAAGCTTCTTGAGAAATCGCAAGAGGAAGAATCGGAAACCGGTCGAGTGAAGTGGAGTGTTTACTCAACCTTTGTCACTTCTGCTTATAGAGGAGCTCTTGTTCCTGTTATCCTTCTCTGTCAAGTCCTCTTTCAGGGACTTCAAATGGGCAGCAATTATTGGATCGCTTGGGCTACGGAGAAAGAAGGCAGAGTCACTAACAAGCAGCTGATAGGGATTTTCGTACTGTTATCCGGCGGGAGCTCCATATTCATATTGGGAAGGGCGGTTTTGCTTGCAACCATAGCAATAGAGACCGCTCAGCGCCTGTTCCATGGAATGATCACATCGATTTTCCGAGCCCCCATTTCCTTCTTTGATTCCACACCTTCTAGCCGAATCCTCAACAGGGTTGGTGTTTCTTTTCTTTTCTTGTATCAATTGTTTTGTGAGATTCTATGTTTGAAAGGTTATGCCAAGTCGATAGCTTGATTTTCTTCTTGGTTATCCTCGCAGTCTTCTACGGATCAAAGCACGCTAGATACTGATATCCCGTACCGATTAGCTGGATTGGCCTTTGCACTTATCCAGCTATTAAGCATAATCATTCTCATGTCCCAGGTCGCCTGGCAAATCTTCCTTCTTTTCCTGGTTGTGCTCGGAATCTCCATATGGTATCAGGCAAGAACCAAGAAAGACCGCTTTTGCATTGTTAAGATAAAATGCATACCGCTGAATAACGATATTTAATGCATATTCATTGTCAGTTTGAAATATGTTCAAGTCTAGAGGTTAACTGTTTTTAACTACTTTTGCAGGCATATTACATAACCACTGCCAGGGAACTAGCCAGGATGGTTGGAATTCGAAAGTCTCCTGTCTTGCATCACTTTTCTGAATCGATCGCGGGCGCAGCGACAATACGTTGTTTTAAACAGGAAACGCGCTTCTTGATGAAAGCACAGAGCCTCATAGATGACTATTCTCGTGTCGCGTTTCACAACTCTGCCACCATGGAATGGCTTTCTGTTCGGATTAATTTTCTCTTCAACCTTGTTTTCTTCCTTGTTCTCATCATCCTGGTCACCTTGCCTAGATCAGCCATCGACCCAAGTAAGCGCCTTGCTTTAAATTGCTTTTTTCTTCATTTTCACATAGGAAACTGTTTGATATTTGAATCCAATCTCAGGTTTGGCTGGATTAGCGGCGACCTACGGTTTGAACCTGAACGTTCTGCAGGCGTGGGTGATATGGAATTTATGCAATGTTGAGAACAAGATGATATCAGTGGAGAGGATTCTTCAGTTCACTAATGTACCAAGTGAGGCACCACTGGTTATCGAAGATTGTAGGCCAAAGCCCGAGTGGCCAACGGACGGTAGGATTGTATTGGACAACCTACATGTCCAATACAATCCTTCTCTCCCAATGGTTCTCAAAGGGATTACCTGCACCTTCCCTGCAAGTAAGAAGATCGGAATTGTTGGCCGAACGGGAAGTGGAAAGTCCACTTTGATCCAAGCTCTCTTCAGAGTCGTGGAGCCCTCGGGAGGAAGGATCATGATTGATGGAGTTGACATTGGTACTATTGGGTTGCAGGATTTGAGGTCAAGACTCGGCATCATTCCACAAGACCCGACATTGTTCCAAGGAACCGTGAGGACTAATTTGGACCCTTTGCAAGAGCACTCGGATCAAGAACTCTGGGAGGTTGGAACACCAAAGTTCTCGCTTTATTCACAAAGTTCTTATGATTGAATATTTTACTTATGTTCCGTTTGGTATTACAGTTTGAGTTGAAATTTTTAAATTTGAGTTGGTTAATTTTTTTAAAAACTAGTTATAATTTTTATTGACTTTTCAGAAAAAGACAAAAACTGAGATAAAAAATTTGAGTTTAAGATAAATTGTCAAAAAAGAGCATTAATTCCCTTTTCATTTCAGGTTCTGAATAAGTGTCGGCTGGCGGATATAGTGAGGCTTCTTGACGCACCTGGTATGAAAATCTAGGACTAAGATCATAAACTATACTTATATTTGTCTTTTTTTTTTTTTTCCCTTCTTTTCATTGGGGAATTTTTGTTATTTATTGTGAAATCATCGAGTCTTGCAGTCGCTGAAGACGGGGAAAACTGGAGTGTGGGACAAAGGCAGCTTGTTTGCTTGGCCAGGGTGCTCCTGAAGAGGAGGAGAATTCTTGTTTTGGATGAGGCAACGGCTTCTATCGATACTGCAACAGATAATGTGATTCAGGAGACGATAAGAGAAGAAACAAGTGGATGCACGGTCATCACTGTGGCTCATAGAATCCCCACCGTTATCGACAACGACCTGGTTCTAGTCTTGGACGACGGTAAGCTTAGAAACCATTCAAATAAAAACAAAAGGCCTTGTTTGATGTTCAATTTCATCTCCAACTAAAATGTAATTTCTCATCTCAATTTTTTTCTTTTTCTGAAAAAATTTTTGTTTTTTTCTGAAAAAGTTTTTGTCTTTTCTGAAAATTCAACAAAAATTTTTAACTCAAACTTAAAATTTTCAAACTCAACTCATTCATCAATGAAACCTAAAGTTTTCAAAGTATAACAACCGTTACTTAGTAGTAAACTTCTAAAGCCAAATCATGCTAACAATTTTGAGTCATATCCAGGCAAGATTGTAGAGTACGACTCCCCAGCTCGGTTACTCGAAGATAATTCTTCCTCGTTCTTGAAGCTGGTTACGGAATTCTTGCGGAGATCATCCGGGAGAGACTGCGATGATTGATTAGTCCAAGAGCATCTATATAACAGTAGAGACGAGGCATGAACCCTCAAGGTTTCTGTGGCCAAAAAACCGACTTGCAATTTTGTACATGGCGAGATTCGAAGGATGAAACCATCAGCAGCTAAAAGCACCAGCACTACTGACAGCTAAAATCATACATTTTAGAAACTTCAGATTAGGAATGACTACCCCCAAAGATATAAATTCAAATTGTAATTTCTTGAGAACAATATTTGCAAACAAAATTGGCAAATCACGTTTTCAAATGAGTTTATCACTTACATCAAGGAAAATGAATTAAGTTGTGGGCCAAAAGATTCCATTTTGTCCACATACTGTCAAATCAATTTAGTGGGCACTTGTCTCTTTTTGTGAGTGCCTGAGAACAAAAAAAAAAAAAAAGAATCAGAATCCCAAAAGAAAATATAATTGAATCCACTATGTGGAGGAAAAAAGTATGTGTTGTCAAGGCATTCAGAAACAACAAGGATACGACAGACCTGAAATGAAAGTGAAAGTCTATAAAATAATTAATACAGACAGCATTTTCAGTGGTGGTGGGCAAAGTCGTGGAAGCCATTTTGTACACTTTATTCCATTACTGGAAAAACATTAGGTAGGTAAAATTGGTATGCAACATTTTAAGGTAACAAACAATGCATATATCTAAATATAAATAAACATAACATGTGAAAACAAGAGGACAAACCTTAAAGCAGAGAGGAAAAAACCAACCAAAACCTGAGAATTTGGTTTTTGTATATCCGAACAAGTGTCAAACATCTTAATTCTTAACTTTTATTTTTTTCTAATATATGTTTTTGTTTTTGTTTTTCAGAGGCCTCGTGAAGGAGTTCCAGGTAATCTAGAGAATTTGTAATTTTGCGAAAGTAGTCCAAAGAACATACTTCAGAAACAAATTTGTCTTTTGGCTCGTGATCGACTCACCACGTGTATTGCATTCCAAAGTAACAAGATTAAACAGAGAGAAGAAACGAAGACAAAAGTTGAAATAAGCTTGCAAGTCTCGACGCTTTAGAGACTCAAGTCAGAAGTCGGTTTTTAGAGTTGTTTTTTCAAAACAGACTCAGTTCACCACGTTGCAGGTTCAAGTCAATACAACACGTTATAAGTTAAATTAAAAGGTGGATGACAAATCACATGAGTTGCCGTTATAACCAAGAAGATAATAAATGGGTTTATAACACCCAGGTTCTCTACTCTTACAAGCCGGTTTTACAAATATAATTTCTACGTTAATGGCTTCCGAAGAGTTCTTTGGGCACCACAACCACTATGAGAACAACTTTGCAAACAAATAAAGATGATCAAAATAGAACTCATCATTCCGTTTTATTAATCAATAAGGTTGAAATTATCCATCATGAAAATCTGCAACACATAAGAATCATAACCCTTCACCACAATGAAACAAATCTTGTGTCCCATGTTTGTTCTCTGAACACTACAGATTCAGCAGCCGAAAATGCTACAATAATATGAATCGAGTAAAGAAAATTTCCAATTCCAGCATTTTGGTTTTTCAGTTTGGATCAGAGAAGAACTTGTTGAGGTTGGGCATGATCTCGGGGGATTTGTGGCGGACGAATTTCCTGAGTGTGTGTTGGGAATACTTCTCACCCTCTTCAAAGTTGTCCAGAATTCCAGCTGCTCTGTTCTCCTTTGTCACCCTATTACAAATTATATAGTAGAATATGAACCGGCACATGAGAAACGACAACAATATTTAGATTATTTATTTTTGAGAGGGGGGGAAAAAAAAGCTCACAGTAGATAAGCACCATAGACGTGTTAGAAAAATGATAACTTGAAACGGTAGCCAAATTTAAGAGAGACAAGGAAAAAAAAAGACAATGATGTGAAAAACGACAGCAAAAGAGAAACGACAGGTAAATGAGAAACGACAATTAGGTGAAAACGACAACAAATGAAACGACAATAATAGAAAAGAGACCTTACACATTATGTAATTTAAAAGAAAGACAACAAGAACTGAAAGGGCAGGAGAAATAAATAGAAGAACAGGGAAAACGACAAAATAGAAAGGAAAAAAAACGAGATGACGATGTAAAACAGAAAAACGACATCAAAGTGGAAACTAGATATGCGCCACACGACAAGAAAGCAAAGGAGGACGGGCGCCGGAACAGAATTAAAGGAGAATTTAAATTCAAAAGATTAAAAAAAAAAAAGTATAAAATAACAACATCATTGGAAGACAAACACCTTAACAATCGACATAAGAGTAAAATGAGAAAAATGAGGACCTTTAGCAAAAAAATAAAATAGAAAATTAGAAGACAAGAAGAAGTGCAAGTTAAAGTGAAATTTATACACTTTAAAAAACCTCAATATTACGAAAGTGGAAAAAACGACAGAAAGGACAAACGACATATTAAGTGAAATAACGACAACTTATCAAACAAACGACTTAGAGAAAGAAACGACAGACACAAAAACAGCATCAAAGGGAAAACGACAGTCATGTAGAAACGACTAAAAAGGTAAAACAATTTTATATATTGCACGATTGTCTTCACAAACCTACAGGAAAAAAATATACATGTATGTATACTGTATGATTGTCTTATCAAGGCTTCGTTTTCATTATTTTTAGATTCATATCGTTGTCAAACAGAACTACAGAAAGAAAAGGGGGAAAAAAAACCAGAATACAGAAAAGAAGAGTTGGGGAAAATACATATAATGAGAAAAGGAAAATAGAGGGAAGAAAAAAAGATATGATGAGAATTACCCCGTACAAAATAAATGAAAGATAAAAATAGAGAAGAATATTTGGATTTTACATCAATACATTTGAAAATGAAATATCATTCATTTATCAAGGAAGTCTTTGAATAAAATTACAATTACTAAACTATTTATAGAGATCTAAACCAACAAAAAAATAAACTTAGAGCCCGTTTGGTACATTAGCTCTAACTCCATTCAACCCAAACTTTTTTTTGTCTTTTTCCCAAAAAATTTTTTGTCTTTTCTCTGAAAATTCAAAAACATTTACTATTACAACTAAAATATTTCAACTCAAACTAACAAACCAAACGGATCATTAATTTAATTCTAAAAATTCTAAACAACCCTAAAGAATAAATATAATAACAAACTATAAATGCAAGTGTTAAAAACAAAAGATATAATATTCAAATGTTTTTCTTCCGTCAATAAATCTAATTATTCAAATGATATACCTAACTTCTGGGTTGGTGGTGATGTTTCTGATGAGTTGCATGCCGCATATGCCAACAGCCACACCAACGGCCGCAAACAGAGGATACACCTATTTCATCATAATTAAAATTAAAAATTAAAAATTCTTGAGCCCAAATAACAAAAATAACTTGAATAAAATCTCCTTTTTTTGGGAACCAAAATTGTGTTTCAGAGAACTAAAGTTTATATATAAACCTGGAAAACAAAACAAAACAAAACAAAACCAAATAAAAAGAACGAGATAATTGCAAAACAAGGAGGACAGTTGTGCATTCCTTATATATTATACATAATATAGAATGATTTATAACTATAGGCATCAAAACAACCATAGGAAATCTGCAAATCAAATTCAAATGAAAAGAAGAAAAAACGATTTCCAGATATGTTATATCATATGAACAAAACAAAAACAGAACAAATAACAACCAAAACATATTCATCATACGAAATCTTTTGCGCAGATCCGAAAACAAAACAGAAAAAAAAAAAAAAGATTAAACAAAAAAGGTAGGGGAGAAAAATGAAGAAACCCAATAAGAAAAAGGATCTACCTCAGGCCTTAACCATCTGCTGAAGGTGGAGGAAGAAGCCATGGTTGGAATGGGAAGCAAAGAATGAACCCCTTCTCCAAGAAAGAAAAACCTTCGAACGCGGCGACAGAGACGGAAAAGAGACAGAAACAGAGAGAGACAGAGAGACAGAAATTTCTATTCAAAATATGGTTAAAAAAAATACTTTTTTATATTTGCAAGCTGTCTGCCACGTTTTTTTTTTTTTTTTGGGACTTCCCAAAAAATAGCAAACATACCGCAAATGTGGACTGTGTATTGCAAATATTTTCCACTTTGACCAGCCCACTGCCACCAAAATTCTTGGATGGAAAAAGATATAAGAAAAATTATCAACTATACGTGAGTGTTTGTTTATAAGTTTATTTTAAATTAAATTATATTTTTTTATTATGATTTTTTTTTATCAAAATTTTTATTTTTTTAAAAAAATTTTTTTATCTTTTCTGAAAAAATACTATTAAAATTTAAAAATTTTAAACTAAACTCATCCACTAAATACCTCTTATATCTTTCTATTTTTTAATTTCCTTTTGTAAAAAAAATCTAATGGTGTTCTGTTATTTCTTATTTTTAAAATTTTTATGCATAGGGTCACTTTCTTAAATTGGTAAGAGATCATCAAATGGACATTTATTCCCAAAAAAAACATATTTTGTATCTTTTAAAAAAGAATATAGACATGTTTATCAACACCGCTCAAGTATTTTCAGGATCTTAAGTGAAAATTTGATCTTTTTCAAAATTATAAATAAATAAAAAAAGGGAGAGAATTAGGTGAAGAGTTTGTCTTGAATACCTTCTTATAGTTTTGTCCATTATGATATTAAAATTAATAATTTTAATATTGTAAAATGATAAAATTATCGATTTTAATATTACGATAGGTCTAAATATAAAGCAATGTCAAATTTTAAGTCCCTCTTGGATATAACCCATTAAGAAAAGATAACTATCGCTAAAAATTAAACATTATTTGATAAATTTTTTTGCATAAATAATTATTACAGAATTATTTACAAATATTTTCTAAATAATTCACACATTTGGAAAGAATTTTCTTTTTAATACTAAATATTTCAATTAGGTGGATGGTTTTCTTTTCAAAAATTCTCTTCAATGCTTCTAATTTAAGTTAAATATACTATCACTATTAAAATATATATATTGTCAAGATTCAAAAATACTTTCTCATTATATTTTCATCGGATGAAAAGTTATTAGAGCAGTTAATATTTATTAAAAGAAAAGAATTTTTTAAATTAAATATGTTCACACATAAAAATTAGACGTCATTGCCCCAACTTTCAACCGTCCACCTTGTTCCTTTCCCAAAATTCCTGTTGTTTGGTCCCTTTTTTTTTCCCCCAACGCATTAACAATTAAATATTGATTAAAAAATTCAATTAAATTATTAATATAATGATATACAATGAAATCTTATGGTCAGTTTAGATGTGAAACTCAAACTCATAGATTTAAACTTAATTTTTATTTTTTTCTAAAAAAGTTTTTTATCTTTTCTGAAAAAGTCAATAAAAATTACTATTAAAATTTAAAAATCTTCAAACTTATACATCAAACAGGCCCTTAATATTGGGCGTTGGCTGAACCTGGGGGCTTGGACAATTGCCCAAACTTATTTAATTAAAGATTAAATTGTTACAGTTAAGAGTAATTATTCATTAATGTGTATTTTGAAGGACAATCCTATAAATCATCCAAAAATAATTTTATTTATCAGATCCTTATTTAAATCACCATTTCAATTTGAATTTTTGACACTTGCAATGCAGATGTGATTGGTTGATGATGATATAATAAAGAGCGTTTAATTAGTTTCATTGTTCATGCAAATTCAGCTCAAATCTAAGACCCCGTTTGTTTCGTGAGTTCAAACTTACAATTTTCATCTCAATTTTTATCTTTTTCGGAAAAAGTTTTTTGTCTTTTTTAAAAAAGTTTTTTGTATTTTCTGAAAAGTCAACAAAAATTACTATTGAAACTTAAAATTTCCAACTCAAACTCATTCACCAAACTGACCCTAAATCAAATTTTCACTTTGTAGAATACATACCATACTTATATTTTTACATTTGGCATTATTCGAAATGATAACATGCAGGAAGCACAAAGGGGCTAAGCCACTAATGTCGTGGCAAAATGTTATACATCAATGTTTAATATATCAAAAACACATAATTTATTCGAGCACACAAATTAAATTCTACATTCAAATCCGTACTTTCAATTTTAGTGCAACATTCTAAAAATCAAAACTAAACCAATAATCCATATGAACATTAGATGTATCATGTTATCGTGTTTAAGTCTTATATCATATAACAAATATTTCTATTTAAATTATTTATCAATCAACTATTCTTGATCACTATTTTTTTTTTATTTAAGGTTGGCCTAATTTTGATAATTATGATATCAATAATCACTTAAATAGCAAGTACTTATAAAGCAAATAAGTAAAGAAACAGTTTTGGAGGTCTCTCTAGGTTTTCTATGAGAGGGTGGGTCTCTTCCGAAAGGTGAGAGTTGTGTGGTTGGTCATGGAGGAGGTTACGGGGCGTCTTGGTTCGTTCTCCATCACAGACGAAGAGGCCATGGTGATTGGCATCCCGGATGAGGTTATGGAGAAGGGTCGAAAAATGGCGAGATTTGGGTTAATGGGGAAGTTACTGTCCTCTAAACCCTACAGTAAGAGTTCGGTTATGGCTACTATGGAAAAACTGTGGACGACGGCAGGAGAGGTCTCGGCGCAGGTGCTAGATCGGGATACGATTCTCTTTTCGTTTGAAAAAGAGCACGATAGAGCCAAGATCCTGGCGATGGAACCATGGTCATTTAACAAATCACTATTATTATTGAAGGCGGTGAACGGGAATGAATCGTTGCAATGGGATAACTGGAGTTTGTCATGCTTCTGGATCAGGATTTACAACCTCCCTTTTGATGGCATGATTCGGGAGATCGGAGAGAAGATCGGGAACGGGATTGGGAAGTTTCTTGATGTAGAGGCGGATAAGAATGGACGTTGTAACGGACTTTACATGCGGCTGAGGGTGCAATTGGATATTTCCAAACCTCTCCGGCGGGGGGCGACGGTGAAACTGGGGAGCAAAGGGGCAACTGTATGGGCGACCTTCCAATATGAAAGACTACCGGATTTCTGCTATGGGTGCGGCCGTATCGGCCATGGGAGGTTGGAATGTTCGGATGTGCATATACGCAGCTCTAATAAGCTTGATTATAGTTCGGAACTAAGGGCCGAATCGCGGTTATCGGGACCTCGGAAGAGTGACGGAGGGTGGCGTAGTAACCCCGGTGATCAGAACAAATGGCGCTCTCCTGCGCTGGATGCTGCGGTGAAGCCGAAGGAGTCTCGGATTCCTCCCGAAACTGCGGTGGGCGGAGGAGATAAGCAAATTAGCGGCGGCAGTAGGAACATGCAGACGGAAGGACAGCACACAGCTGAGCTGGGGGTGCCGGAGATCCCGAGCGAATTGCGGAAACTTCCCAAAACAGTAGCGCTCGAGAGGGAGCCGTTTCCAGCGCTTTCTTCGGAATCAGTGGGAGCAAATCCGGTAAGCATTTCAAATTTGAGGAAGGAATGTAGAGAGAAAGTCAGAACTGTAACGGGTAACAATTCCGTAATTAATGGGGAGAATAATGAGATATTATTCGGCCATGCAAGTCACGTGGGAAATGGGGAGATTAATGCGATATTATTCGGCCATGCAAGTCACGTGGGAGGTATAGCTTCTTTAAGTGAAACGGGGCGTTTTGAGGGGAATATAAGTCATGGTGGTGGGTTGAACAAAATAGCTCCTTCTCCATGCACAGAGTCGCGCGATAATAAGGGGGACGTGCATGGCGTTGCCGAGGTGGATAAAGATGACGTCAAACGGCCGGTGGCTGCCGGCGGGGAGTCGACTCAGCAAATAGAAGGGGGGGGAAATGGAAAAAGGCTGCTAGACTCAAAGGCTTGACTGGGCCGGCGGCCAACGCGCCCGTGGAAGATAAGCCAGCGAAGAGGAAAATGGAGATGGACAATGCACTGGGAGTTGCGGCAAAGGCTCGGAGATTAGATATTGTTACGGTTGGAGTTTCGAAGTCGGCGGAGGCTGGGTCACAGCCCCGCCAGGTCCAATGAGCGTCCTCTCGTGGAACGTTCGGGGATTGGGGAACCCTCGAGCGTTTAATAAGCTCCGGAAATTAATTCGGAGTACTTCCCCGGACTTGGTGTTCCTTTCGGAAACCAGGTTGCTTGGACAGAAGGCATTCAATCTGAAGAGAAGGCTTGGCTTTGATGGTGTGATTACTGTAGACAGCGTAGGACGTAGTGGGGGGCTCGCTTTACTGTGGAAAGACGAGTGGCAGGTTAGTTTACGTAGTTACTCTTGCTCCCATATTGATGTTGATGTTATATCTGGAGGTGGGGATAAGTGGCAGTTCACGGGGCTTTATGGACCACCTAAAAAGAAAGCCCGAAGGCAAATGTGGGAATTGTTAAAGCGACTACGTACCAATTTGGATGTTCCATGGATTTGCGGCGGTGATTTCAACGAGATTCTGAATCCGTCGGAAGCTGAGGGTGGAGGCGAGAGATCCCTTAGCAATATGTTACTATTTAGGGAGATGCTAGATTGGTGTGAATTGACAGATTTGGGCTTTGTTGGTCCCAAATTTACATGGGATAACCGACGAAGTGGGCATGAAAATATCCAAGTTCGCCTGGATCGATTTGTAGCCAATACTAGCTGGCAACTTCAGTTTAGGAAAGCAAAGGTGATTGTGTTGGATTTTTGGGGGTCTGACCATAGGGCGATACAACTTCAACTTGTATCGAAAGGGCGGAGAACTAGTCACAAGAAAAAGGGCGGTTTTCGATTTGAGCCGCTATGGGTGAAACATGAAGGTTGCTCCAAGATAGTTGAGGATCTTTGGCAGAATCTCCGTCTAGATGGTTCTCCCAATTGCTTGACGAATGGATTGAGGTCGTGTGCTGGTGCACTCAAAAGCTGGGGAATGAAGGAATTTGGCAATATTCCGAGGAGAGTGTCTCAACTTCAGCATTTGGTAGAAAGATTGCACAATGGGCCCCGTGATGATGAGTCGATGGTCAGAATCCGTGAGGCAGAGAAGGAGCTTGATAAAGCTCTCGGCTGGGAGGAAGAATACTGGCGTCAAAGATCTAGGGTGGAATGGCTTAAAAATGGGGATAGGAATACTAAATTCTTCCATGCTAAGGCCTCGTCTAGGAGAAAGAAGAGTGAGATATTGGGGTTGGAAGATAGGGAAGGCCGTTGGTGTGAGGACGATAAGGAGATAAAGGAGATTATAACCAACTATTTTTCGGAGATTTTTTCATCCTCTCGGCCTCAACCCTCCGATGTAGAGTTGGTGGTAAATTGCATTGAAGGGAGGATCTCAAGAAACATGAGAGATTCTCTCCTGGCTCCCTATGCTGTAGAAGAGATCAGGCGCGCAATTTTCGAGATGGGCCCTACCAAGGCGTCGGGTCCTGACGGCTTTCATGCTATTTTCTTTCAGAAAAATTGGCCGGTGCTAGGGCCAGAGATAGCACGTGTCTGTATTGGGATCCTTGAGGGCAAATATTCTATTCGGTCGTTCAATAATACTAATGTTGCTCTTATTCCTAAGGTGGCCAATCCAAGGAAGATGGGGGATTTTCGACCTATTAGCCTCTGCAATATTGTTTACAAGATTGTTACTAAGATTCTTGCTTCCCGTTTAAAACATATTTTACCTTCTGTTATCTCTGCCAATCAAAGCGCTTTTGTTCCGGGTCGTCTAATTACGGATAATGTCATAGTAGCTTTCGAGCTCATGCATTCGCTTAGTAAAATCCGTAAAGGTAGGAAAGGATGGTTGGCAATGAAGTTGGACATGAGCAAAGCATACGATCGTATAGAATGGCCGTTTCTTCTTGGGGTGATGCGGAAGATGGGTTTTCCGGAGGTATGGATTAGAGTGGTAGAGGACTGTGTTACTACGTCTACTCTCTCTTTTATGGTTAATGGGGAACCTTGCGGACGATTAGTACCTTCCCGTGGCTTGCGACAGGGATGTCCTCTCTCTCCCTATCTTTTTTTACTATGTGCTGAAGGTCTTTCGAGTCTCCTTTTGACTGCCGAAAGGGAATCCAATATCTCCGGATTCTCATGCTCGCGCAGTGGACCCAAGGTTAGTCATCTCCTTTTTGCAGATGATAGTCTCGTGTTTTGCAGGGCTTCTTTGGACGAATGCTTGCGAATTAGAGAGATTCTTGCAACCTACGAAAGGGTGTCAGGGCAGTCTATTAACATGCAGAAATCGGCCATTACCTTCAGCAAGAATGTACGGGATGAACTTCGAACCTCTATTCTCCGGTTATTGGGATTGGAGCAATCACAACCCCATGATAAATACCTGGGTCTCCCTACTTTGGTGGGGAGGGGTAAAAGAGAGGCTTTCAGGACGATCAAGGAGAGAGTATGGAAGAAACTGCAGGTTTGGCGTGGTAAACTCTTTTCCATTGGGGGAAGGGAGCTCCTGATCAAGACAGTGGCACAAGCGGTCCCCACATATGCAATGAGTGTCTTTCGCCTTCCGACGACTTTATGCGAAGATATCCAGGCTATGATGGCAAGATTTTGGTGGGGGATGTTGGCGAGTCGAAGAAACTTCATTGGTGGAGGTGGGACAGGCTAAGTAGGAGGAAGGAGGAAGGTGGTTTGGGATTTCGGGATGTTTCTGCTTTCAATCAAGCGATGGTGGCGAAACAATCTTGGAGAATTTTACAAAACCCAGGTTCTCTGGTTGCTCGAATCTTAAAAGACAAGTATTTTAAAGATGCTGATTTCTTGGAGGCTGAAGCCAGGGGTGGGGTGTCTTATCTTTGGAGGAGTATTATTTGGGGACGAAATGTTATTAAACTTGGTCTTCGCCGGCGCATTAGGGATGGGACATCTACTCGGGTTTTCATCGATCCTTGGATTCCTAGGCCATCCTCTTTCCGTGTGATTACCAATATGCCAGAGGGAGGGGACACATTGAGGGTGGCGGACCTGATGATGGAAGGGCGTCGTGCTTGGGATATGAGTAAGATTGGAAATATTCTTTGGCCGATTGACCAAGAGATAATTGGAGGAATTCCCCTCGGTAGTGGAGTAGGAGGGGACGGATGGGCGTGGCATTTTGATCCCAAGGGCCTTTATAAGGTTCGTTC
Source organism: Ficus microcarpa (assembly GCA_025413485.1). Taxonomy (NCBI): domain Eukaryota; kingdom Viridiplantae; phylum Streptophyta; class Magnoliopsida; order Rosales; family Moraceae; genus Ficus; species Ficus microcarpa. The sequence continues at coordinate 1,809,805 of CM046385.1, read as the reverse complement.
GGGGTATAGGGCCATTATGGAGGCCAAACGGGTGGAATCCTCCTCCAATAGCAACTTGGATTCCACATGGTGGAGGAAAATGTGGAGTTTACCAATTCCACCCAAGGTCCGGTTGTTTGTATGGCGTGCGTTTAATGGGATTCTCCCAACGATGGCTTCACTTCGGTATAGGGGTATAAACTGTGATGACGTGTGCCCGAGATGCAAAGGAAAGGCCGAAACAATATCACATGCCATTCTCGATTGTCCGACATCTCAAGCAGTCTGGAAACTCTCACGGTTTTGGGAAAAGGTGAAGAACAGGAGTGATGTCCCCTTTGCAGATTTTTTGAGATGTGTGCAGGTAGAGATTTCAACGCAAGATTTGGCTTTGGTGTGTTGGATAGCATGGAAATTATGGGGTGAAAGAAATAAGGTCATTCATGGGGAGGGCGATAGAGACCCGTTTACTATTCTTGACCTGAGTACTGCTAGCTTTGGGGAATGGCAGATCCTGAATCAGGGCCCGGCTCGACAACAAATGATAGGCTCTGATGTTTGGTCACCCCCTCAACCAGGGCACTATAAGCTAAATGTTGATGCTTCGGTTTCTCCAGGATCGGATCGTATTGGTATAGGTGCGGTTATTCGTGATGAGAAAGGGGTCATAATGGGAGCTATGGCAAAAACCTTAGAGGGGAGATTTTCTCCTTTTTTGGCGGAATGTTTCGCTCTTCGTGAAGGGCTGTTGTTTGCTAAGGAACTGGAAACTGCTCCTATTGGGGTGGAAACCGATGCAATAAATGTCGTTTCGGCTGTTCTGGAGGTCCGGGAGCTTGCTGATGAAAGTCCGATTATGGAGGATGTCAGGCAATTGCTTCTCCAACTGAAGAGTACCGGAGTGAATCACATTCGTCGTGATGCCAATCATGTAGCTCATCTTCTTGCGAAGTTTGGGTTCAATTCTAATTGTACTAAAGTTTGGATTCACGAGACTCCATTTGTAGTCTCTAATGTCGTTTCTATTGAGGCTTCTGCCTAATAATATATTGATTTTCCAAAAAAAAAATAAAGCAAATAAGTAAGAATTGATGACATCTGAATAATGGTTTCAACTTACATAGTTCTAAATTGGTTTCCAAAAACTCTACCTCTAATTAGTTATAATGCAAATCCCACATCTCTCGTTTTTTTTTTAATCAATTTCCATAAAACCAAAACTTTAAATGTCAAATACTTTCTCATTTTAATTTCAAATGAGATAATTATTATCTTTAATTATTCATAATGACGAGAAAAATAAATTAATATCTATAATATTTTTCTCTGAAACATATTTCAAAACTTTAGACTATCACAATATAAGTTCCAAAAGGGCCTGAATAATTTATTTTCGAGTGACAAAGCCGAATCCAATGACTAGCCTTGTTTTGGTTTCAGATTCATCCGTCCTCTAGAATATTATTCCCTCCATTGTAATACCCCCAATTGTTTAGTTGCGTGCCTGCCAAGTACAGCCTGTTTCTGGTCTACTTTCCTTGTCGTATAAAACTGATTTTTCTCTTCTTTTAAATTTCTTTTAAGCTCGCATACGACCATCCACTGGTGTCGTGGTGTAGTTGGTTATCACGTCAGTCTAACACACTGAAGGTCTCCGGTTCGAGTCCGGGCGACGCCAAATTTGCCGTCATTAATGTTTTCTGTTTATGTTTCTTGCAGAAATTCTTTTTTTTTTTTTTTTTAATCCTACCCTTGTAAAATGGTTAATGCTTTTTTTATTTCCGTTTCTCACAAATGGGTTTGACTTTTTCTTTTTCTTTTCTTGTCTCATGAATTCATATCTCATTATTCGTTTTTTCGTCAGTTTGATAGAGATCTACAACAATTTTTAAAAGTAGACTAATTTAGATTGGATCGGAGTCTTTCAACTCATACGTCGGTGCTTACGAAATACAACTTCTCTTTTTCCATGCAGATGTTAGTCTTAAAAAACAACACAACATATTATATTTGGTTGGAACTCAATGATTAGATTCCATGCCTGATGCATACCGCAAACATTGACTTCTGATCAATTCTAAATTATTTTGAGACATCTGACTCTAAAAATTGAAAACAAGCACAATTTGGTTTGTTATTGCCTATAGTCTAAAAAGATAGTTTTTTTTTTTGCTAAATAATTAAAAAAAAAGTTTGATATTTAAATTTAATTCTAACTAAATTATACTTTTTTATTTCAGTTTTTGTTTTTTTATTTCTTTCTGAAAAATCAACAGAAATTAACTTTTGAAAAGTCGACCAACTCCAACTTAAAAATTTCGGTCTCGTTTGGCTTTTGAATTCAAGCACAAAATTTTCATATTAGTTTTTATCTTTTTCCTTGAAAAAGTTTTTGTCTTTTCTAAAAAATCAACAAAAATTTTCAACTCAAATTCATTCACTAAACGGACCTATCTCAAACCAACTAATCAAGCCTATGCATAGTTCCATTATTAATGACTTCATGTTCCATGCATGCTATGCCGATGATGTCAAACTTCACGCTTGAAATTGTGTCAACTAGACATAGCATTTATATTAGTATTGATGACGGTTTTTTAAAAGTTTTTATAATTCGATGTGCCAAGTTCACTGCTCTTGTCTCTTATATTGTGGGGAAGGTCTTAAAAAACTACTACTTTAAAAGAAAGTGGACTTATTCTTTCTCCTTTTTCTTATGCATAACTATTTATTCACTTTTCCATTATTAAAAATACAAAAATATTCTTACTCTATCGTTTTAAAAGTTATATGCAAATACTTTGTATTAAAAAAAAGATTAAAATATGTGTTTGTTGATCCAAGTGGGTGGGCGCATTAGTCATTAGAGGGAAGGAAGCATGATATATATATATTTTAGCAATATGGTTAATATAATTATTTTACAAGCCAAGTGAGATAAAATTATACACACACACACACCCCCCGTAGATCCACTTCAATAATAGGTTTGTCAATATGCATTCACCGACTTAGGTCACACTGACTACATCCGACAGTGAGCGACGTCTAAACGCTGTCATCTTTTTCCTCGGCAAGTTACTTTTGGATTTTTAAAAAGTAACATTTTCAAGATGTTTGGTGCACATTGTTTTTGCCCACATTCTAAAAACTGACGCCCTGCAGCGCATGTTTTGAATTACTTTTACATGATTTCTTCTAGTGTAAATTTACTAAAATCTCCTTAATAATTAATCATAATCTTCCATCTATCCATTTTATTTGTCTCTACAACAAAAACCCATTTTTTGATGTCTATTTTAAAATTAAAAACTCTTTCTTATTAAAAAAAAAAATTATTTCTAACTCTTTAGTAAATACTGTAAATAATAATCTATTGCCTTTTGTATTATTGTAATTTTTTGAGAATTTTATTACCGTAATATACAAAATGGTGTATCTAGAAAAAAAAAATATTGTAAATAATACTGTTGAGAAGTTATTTCTATTTTCCAGAAAACATGAGTTTTAAAAAATTTTATCAAATATAAAAAGTATATATGCATCAGTTATTTTTATTGGAATACTTGAATTTTGCTTTCGGTATTCACAACAAATCATGAAAAGATAAAATTATCAAAGGTCTAGATGCTTTTATGCACAATAATTTTGGATCACAACACAATTACAATAAAAAAAATATTCACAACACAACAATATTAAGTTGTCACTTAAATTAACGTGATAGATACTTTCTTAAGTGACGTGCCATTTTCTTTGATTTTAAAATTTTTAAATGACGCGATAGGATACTTTCTAGAATTGACTTGCACCTTAACATGTGAAATACAAAAAAAGAAAAAAGTTTCATATCAAATTTTTCTTTTTAATAGGAAACGATTATGTTCCTCTAACATGCCTAACACATTTGAGCTTCTTTTTCTTAGAGTTTTCCTTAAATTGATGGATGATTATTTTTTGGGAAAGATGTAATGAGACTCTTTATGCACAGTAATATACAATTTCACTAAAAAAAAAAAAAAAGTTAATTGCAAGTTATAGTGTTTAAAGGCTTTTTAACAACTGTGAAGAAAATACTTTATATTCATTGTATTTATTTTTGTTTCAAGTAATCACACGATTAAACGCATGATTATTATTGTTATATTTCATGAATCATTCATTAATTTTATGGTCAGAAAAAAATTTGTCAAAAAACCAAAGTCTAGAGACTAATTTAATATTTAATAAAATTAAAAAGCTAAAAAATTAAACGGTCAATATTCAGGAACTAATAGTACTAATAATTAAATTTATCTCCCCCCTCTCCCTAAATTGGATGAGAGAATTTGGACTGTGTGCAACCCCATTAATACATTTTTAAGGGTGCTCACAAATTGATTAAACCAATCAAACCAGTCAAAAAAACCGATTGGAAACCAAACTGAACCATATAGAAACTGGTTTGGTTCAGTTTAAATTTTTGAACAACGAATTAAATTGGTTTGATTTGTGGTTTTATTTCTAAAAAAATCAAATCAAACCAAATCAATTTCTAATTAAAATCACATATGTATCTTTTTTAAAATTACATAGGTATGTTTAAAAAATATAATTGATTATTTTATTTTGATTATAATTAGTTTATTATATATGATAGTAAAATGTATTATATATTTTAAAAAAACTATTTATATATAATTTATGAATTTTTGTAGTTTCATTGAGAATGCTTTATTTCTAACTATGAGTGTTTCATATTCTAAAAAGAGATTGATGAATATTAGTTTAAACCAATTAAAAAACCAAAATCGATTTGATTTAGTTAAATTTTGAGTCCTTAAATGATTTGGTTTGATTTGAGAATCTTCAAATCAATATATGTTTTTATTTGATTTGCACCTCACTTAAAATAACTGATTTTATTTTTACTTTGATTATGCAGCTTTTTTTGATGCAAGGGATTCTCAATTTTGAGAAAAGTTTTCTATAAATCTCAAATTTATGGCGCGTCATTAATTATTTGAAGGACCAACCTATGTTAGGGGGAAAACTTGGATTATGCCCCATAGAAGCGCATATTCCACGATTTTCAAACAAGGGAAAATAATCAATTAGATGTCCAACTAAAAAATAAAATTGTCATTTAACAGAAAAGGGAAAACTTGACCATAGAAAAACTTTTTGGAATTTCCCTATCCCTGAAAAAAATTTTGAAAAATTGACCTTTTCAATAGAACACTCTAGAACATCCCGCACACAGTAAAGGTGGGTTTGAAACTTGACAAACGTGAATTTCCATGTTTGACCGGGACTAACGGCTCCGGCTCACGTGATCTGATAGGCTCGAGGTTGGCTCACCCAACGACTTTCTCGCAGAATATTCCCCAGATTATTCCTCACTCTTGGGGTTTTCGGTCCATTTGATTCACCAATTTAAATTGAGAATTTTAAATTTGAATAGTAATTTTTGTTGACTTTTAAGAAAAGATAAAAAATTTTTTATTTAAAAAAAAGATGTGAAACCGAATCGACCTCAAGCGCGTGGGTAAGAGATAATTCAGAATCCGAGCCCTTAACTTAAAATCAGCGGCAGCTAATACAATGAGCTTTTCTGCGTAATCGGTGGCCCGGAGCCACTTTCGAAAGAAAAACACCTCCACTGCTCTCGCACGTGACTGAACCCTAGGTTTCATATATAACCACCCATTTTAACACCCCAAAACCAACAGCCATTCTTTTTTCCTTGTTTCTCTCTCATCACTCTCCTCGTAATCTCAGTCTCGCTCTACTTTTCTCTACAATGGGTATTTTTTTTTCTCTCTTTTCATTTTGATTTTTTTTTTCATAGTTTCGATCTTGTTGATGTTGTTTGGTTTGTGTTCATCTGAAACATGTTCTTCATTTCTGTGATTAAATTAAAATTTTTTTTTCCTTTGATTAGCACATTCGGGCAAGAAGATCAAGATCGGAATCAACGGTAATAGTCAGATCTCAGATCTAACTTTTTCTTAGATCAAGCAGCAACCGTAGATTTGATTTGATTTGATTTGATTTTTTTTTTTTTTTGGTTTGGAATGTGGTAGGATTTGGCAGGATCGGGCGTTTGGTGGCTAGGGTTGTTCTTCAGAGGAACGATGTCGAGCTTGTCGCTATCAACGATCCGTTCATCACCACTGATTACATGGTAAGTTTATGATTACTGCAACTTTCGCCGTCCGATTTGTGGATAAGTCATCTGATCTGACGAGTACTGTAATTGATGATTTGATTTCATTTCAGACGTACATGTTCAAGTACGATTCCGTACATGGACAGTGGAAGCACCATGAGGTCAAGGTCCAGGACCACAAGACCCTTCTCTTCGGGGAGAAGCCCGTCGCTGTTTTCGGAGTTAGGTATATGATTATTTCTTTTTTCTTTTTTTGGCATATTCTCTTTAGCATTGCAGTTTATTTGAATGTTAAACATGTTTTCTGATCTGTCTGGTGTTTGAAGGAACCCTGAGGAAATCCCATGGGGTGAGACCGGAGCCGAGTACGTCGTCGAGTCCACCGGAGTTTTCACCGACAAGGACAAGGCCGCTGCCCACTTGAAGGTTCGCTCTGATTTCTTTTTGGCTGTTTTATTGGTTTTGGGAAATGTGATAAGCTTCTGGTTTTAGGTTGTTTCTTTTGACTGGTTTTGATGAGATATTGTTATGTTGTAGTTCTCTTATGAATTTATTACAGTGGATGTCTCTTGTTAATATGAACTTTAATTAATTGTTCCTCATTTTGTTAAATTTAAATTTGTTTTGGTAAAATTGTTGATTGATTACCAGCGTATGTCTATTTTATCATTTCCCAGTCACGTAAATTGTTGATTCTTGGATTTTTTAGAAAACAAGTGGCATTTTTTAACATGATAAAATCACGAACAATTACGAACACTGCAATTAAAAGGATAATTTTTCATTAAAAAAAAAAGGATCATTATTGCGGGTAGGTTTTTGTTGGCAAATTATGCCAATTTCTTGTTGCGGGTTGTTTGGTTTTTTCAACATTGTGGTATGAGCTAGAAATTTAACTGGCATTGCACTGTGTACTTAGGGTGGTGCTAAGAAGGTTATTATCTCTGCCCCGAGTAAGGATGCACCCATGTTTGTTGTTGGTGTCAATGAGCACGAGTACAAGCCAGAGTTGAACATTGTTTCCAACGCTAGCTGCACAACCAACTGCCTTGCTCCCTTGGCCAAGGTTGTTTCCTTTCCCATTGAAATTTCTTGTTTTTTTTATTTCTTCCTGCATTATTTTACATTAGTGGTTCATTTGTTTATGTCTCTGCTTGAGTTTCTTGCTTGTTTTTCACTCACCATGGTATTTATGTTGAATTTGGTACAGGTTATCAACGACAGGTTTGGAATTGTCGAGGGTCTCATGACTACCGTGCACTCCATTACTGGTAAAGATCTGAGCTAAATGTTGTTAGAAAGCTGCATTGTTAGACTTTAATATATAAGTTGATGAGAAACTGATGAGCTTCTCCCTTGTTTTGGTAATTTATAGCAACCCAGAAAACTGTTGATGGTCCATCATCAAAGGACTGGAGAGGTGGAAGAGCCGCTTCATTCAACATCATTCCCAGCAGCACCGGAGCAGCCAAGGTAATAACTTGGCTAACTGAAAATGTATTCTGGTTGGGTTTCGTGAAAATGATTCGCTAACACACTTCTCTCGTTTTCACAGGCTGTCGGAAAGGTTCTGCCATCTCTTAACGGGAAACTGACTGGAATGTCCTTCCGTGTTCCTACAGTGGACGTCTCAGTTGTTGATCTCACTGTCAGGCTACAGAAGTCTGCAAGCTATGATGAGATTAAGCAGGCCATCAAGTGAGCATTGATTATTACCGCGTCTTCTATGTATCTCAAAGCACACATGTTTCTTGGTTTAACTTTTCTTTTATTACTTTTGTTTAACCAGGGAGGAGTCTGAGGGCAAGCTGAAGGGTATTTTGGGTTACACTGAAGATGATGTTGTGTCTACCGACTTCGTTGGTGACAGCAGGTAAGTTTGTAATTTGAAAATTCTGTGTTCTTGTAGGTGTCAAGTGTGAGCTTGTCTAATTCCATGTCTGCTCTACTTACAGGTCAAGCATTTTTGATGCCAAGGCTGGAATTGCATTGAATGGCAACTTTGTGAAGCTTGTGTCCTGGTATGACAACGAGTGGGGCTACAGGTAATTGGATTTTTCTTTCGGTTTTTCGTGTTTATGATATTAACAATGCACTCACTGGTTCTTTTTCCTAACCATTTTTCTTTCCTCTTGGTTTTGCAGTACCCGTGTGGTTGACCTGATCACCCACATTGCATCCACCTGCAAGTAAAATAAAGCTTTCAAAGGCTTCACTTTTACCCATTTTGTTGAGTTTTAAGGTTTAGATTGTCATGGTCTCAACTATGGAGTTTTGAATAAGCAAGGAGGCCTATCTGGTATTTTGCTCTTCATGTTTGGATGTTCGTTTCGGAAGAAACCTGTATTGGTAGTTGGAATTTTATAATTTTAATGTAAACATTGACATGGTTTTCACATGAACTTAAGGAAAGGTGGCTTTCTCTTTCTTCCTTATGTTATTTTATTACTCCATTTCCGGTATTGGATTATTGGAAGTTAGCATAGCGCTTGAAAAAGCTGGTTTGGTTTGAGATGTCATAATTTTTGCTTCATGGATCCATGAAGAATAGGGGATGACCTTTCCGTGCACTTTTTTCAATTGGCGTGCACATTACTTCGTAAAGGAAATAAAATCGAGGCGGTTGAGAAATAAATATGTAACTCTTTCATGGTGCCCAAAAAAGAAAAAAAAACCGTTTGCCTTCATAGTTGGTTCTTGATAACAGATGCATTCTATAAATCGCTTTTAGCTTGTATAAAATCTTTTAAATCTAACAATTATTATGCAATACATTAGAGATCTAACAGCAAACCACATAAGAACACATAAAATAACATAAATGTGGTTTCAGATATAGTTCAGTGTTAATATCACAATTAACTATACTTAAATATGTTCATCCGATTATCTTCATCCGAAGTCCCAAAAAAAAAAAAAACTAAATATGAATAATTGATCATAATGAAATTAATATATGAGTGAACAAAACTTGGTACCATAGAATGGGACCTGTTGACTTCCTTGTGAGTGAACCAAACTTCGTTACCTAGAATGAGGGGCTGTGGACAGAGATTTTATTCATGAAAGAAGACACTAATATTTAAAATAGAATAAAACAAAATAGACATCATATAGAAGAGAGACCTCCTAAATGATCTCACTCTTTAATTGGAAGGATGGTTGAAACTCAGTATAAAAATGAGAGAAAGGTGTGAATAAGAAAACCAAAAATACGACCCGCTTGAGAAATAATTCAGAAATGAAAGTAAATTTAGTTTAGAACCTTTTTTTTTTTTTTTTAAATGGTTTAGACCATTTTTGCAATACTTGGATTAGACCAAAATTCGGCAACTAATAGTTGGTTGTTGTTGTTTTTTTAATTTTTATTATTATTATTTTTTTTGAACACTAAGTCTAAAAATAGACTATGAGACGAGATATTAGAGTTTTTAAATAACTTAACGCCATTTTATAAAATTTATCAATACTTAGAAAGCAAAAGGACCAACATGGTAGGGACAAAAAATGACTCAAATCGTCTTACGAGAAAAACGAACACACTTAAAGCTACATTGGCAATAGTTAATTGGTGTCGGTCTTTTTTTTTCCCCCTTCCTTCACTTAAAGAATTAGGTTATAAAAATAGAGGTTGATATGCTCTAATAATTTGAAAACATTGATGCTTCCCGTGTGATAAATGAATCCTTCACGAAATGAATTATCCTTATACTTTTGGTAATGATGACTCAAATTTAAACATTCAGCGAATAGAAAGAGTGCCCTATCAACTCAACTAAGGAAAGTTCGTCTAGTAACTGGTTAGTAAAAATGTAAAATTGCGGTGGGTTAAAGGGAGTGACGCTAGAATCAAATTATCCAAAAAAATATATGGGGGTGTTTGGTTCATTAGTTTGAGTTGAAATATTTTAGTTGTAATAGTAAATTTTTTTGAATTTTCAGAAAAGACAAAAAACTTTTTGGAAAAAAGATAAAAACTTTTTGGAAAAAAGATGAAAACTTTTTGGAAAAAAGATAAAAAAAAGTATAATTTGAGTTGAAATGAACTGATAGCCAAACAAAGCCTATATATACTCTGCCTCTAAAGCAGAGGTTTTTGACATTAAAAACGTTGTTTGATCTCTCTCTCTCTCGAATCCGACACAAATAGCCAGCAAGGTTTATTTTTCAGGTGAGAAGCCTTTGACAAATCTTACATTTCTGCTTCTAGTTCAACTTGTTCGTACATAAATACGCTCCTCTGAAATTCCCAGATCAATTTTACCTCACTATCCACAAAGCACGAAGATATTAGTCAGCATTCACCAAAAAAAATATATATATATTATATATATATTAGTCAGCAAAAAAATATATTATATATAATATATATATATATATATATTAGTCAGCAAGTTGCTAGCCTAAAGCTTCGATATTGCTGAAAGCAGAGCCAGAAAGCAGAACTGGGTCTTTCCTTCCAGACTTGCCCATGATCTCTCGTGTCCCAAAACTCACTGGCATTATCCATTTTCTTTCTACTTCATCCAAAACTTGTGCCTTTTTCCATGGCTCATCCGAAGCTAACGCTTCTCTCGCTCTTTCCGACCTCGACATTCTGGTTGAAAAAGTGAAGATTAGAAGCACTGACGACGAGGTCGTCGAGTCTCTCGCCAATGATCCGAAATGCAGTAGAATTCAGCTCACCCACCAACTGTTTGATAAATTGCTTCAACGCTTCAAGGATGATTGGAAGTCCGCTTTGGGCGTGTTCAGATGGGCAGAGTCACGCTCGGGCTACGAACACACCTCAGAAGCTTACGACATGGTTCTTGACACACTTGGCAAAATGAAACAAATGGATAAAATGGTGATTATCCTGCGAGAAATGCGGGACAATAATCTTGTCACGCTTAACACTGTGGCTAAGGTCATGAGAAGATTTGCCGGTGCTGGGCAGTGGGAAGAGGCTGTACGGATATTTGATGAGTTGGGCACTTTTGGTTTGGAGAAGAATATTGAATCCATGAACTTGTTGCTGGATACACTTTGTAAAGCTAATAGGGTAGAGCAGGCACGGGAGATATTCTTGAAGTTGAAGCCTCATGTTTTGCCAAATGCCAACACTTTTAACATTTTTATTCATGGTTGGTGCAAAATCGGACGGGTAGATGAGGCGAATTGGACGATAGAAGAGATGAAAGGCCATGGCTGCCGTCCTTGCATTGTAAGCTACTCGACCATCATCAAGTTCCATTGCTCTCAAAGCAACTTTGATATGGTCCGTTATGTGCTTGATGAAATGCGGACCAAAGGGTGCCCGCCGAATGTTGTTACCTACACTACTATCATGAGTTATATGGCAAAGGCACAGAAGTATGAGGATGCTTTGGAAATAGCTGAGATGATGAAATCCGATTGCTTGAAACCCGATACGTTGTTTTATAATTCATTGATCCACATTCTAGGGAGGGCTGGCAAAGTACGAGAGGCAATTCGCGTTTTTGAAGTTGAGATGCCTAAGAGCAGTGTTTCCCCTAACACGTCAACCTACAATACAATGATCGCCATGTTTTGCCATTGTTGTCAAGAGGAAAAGGCCTCGAGCGTCCTTGAAAGGATGGAAGATTCAGGGGTGTGTAAGCCTGATGTTCAAACATACTACCCCTTGCTCAAATCTTGCTTTAGAACAGGCCAAACAGACGATTTGTTGAGCAAATTATTGGATGACATGGTCAAAAAACATCATCTTAGTCTTGATTTATCAGCCTACACACTTTTGATTCATGGGCTTTGCCGAGCAAACAAGTGTGATTGGGCTTACCTCCTCTTTGAGGAGATGACTGGTCAGGGAATAGTGCCAAGATATAAGACATGTCGTTTGCTTTTCGAGGAGGTCAAGCAGAAGCATATGTATGATGCTGCGGAGAAGATTGAAGACTTCATGAAGAAGATGTGATCGTCTGAAGGCGACATGCCAAAGGTAAACTACGTACTTCCATTATTTAATTCTTTTGAGGAGACAAAAGATCCAACAAAATCATAGTTTTGTTTTTATTTTGCTTGTAGTTGGAATCAGTATATTATGTCTTTTGGTTTTATGCAACATGTATCTTTTTGTCTAGGCTTATTTAGATCCGAAAAATGAAAAGGCCTCAACAATTCTTTACTAAATAGGAATGGCAATAGGACGGGTTTGGGGCGGGGTAGCCATCCCGCCAACCCACATGTGAAGAGAAATAACCATTATCTCTGCCCCACATGCATTTAAAGTTAACAGGATGGGAGTGGCTTTTCCCCATTACGAGCTCATGATAATCGCAGGTATCCTGTTTACCCAATTAGTTGTTTTTATAAATTAAAAACACACGCACACAGGACTTTGAGTTAAGATAAATATTAAACAAGGGAGGTAATTGAGTCGGGGAGCCCTAAACACGCCCATTCCTCCTTAACCTGTTGCGTGTCAAATTCTTTTTATGCGTACATCCCAATTATATTGGGGAAAAACAAGGATGTAACTACATGCTTTAAAAAAATAAAAAATAAAAAAACATGGGAAAGATCTAAGATTGTTGCTTGTGATGCTAGATATTATATATCTACATTTTAGATGCAGAGTCACGTGTATGTGTCCCTTGTCCATACATGGAACAGAGAAAGTGGCTCAGATTTTTAGAGAATCAATCTCGTGATCCAATGACGCTGATAACATGTAAAGGTCAAAAAACAAAAACTAGTTACCCACTACACCCATAGATTAGATCAAGTAGTCCTTTGTATATTTGCCATGAACTAAGCCATGTGCCAGAGGGACCACTTTTACCATTTTTTTAAAAACCATTTTAAAGCCTTCTGACACATGGGAACAGCATTTCTTCCCAGTAGACCATTGCCTCCATTATGTTGCTGCCAAGAGTGAAGGGCCTTGAATAAACTGTTGTAGCGATCCGTGCTTGAAAACAGAAATTATTACTATTTTTTTTTTTTGGTACACAAAGGGTATGAAATTGTACCCTGGAACTCTGTTTTGAATCACCAGAATTTTATCAAGTTTTTTTTGTTAATTTTACCTAACTAAGGGGAGGATAGTAATACCTCCTATTTCTTGACTACAGTCACGTGAAACAAGCCCGAGCTTCTTTTCACACCGGAAAGCCCCACCTTTTTTTTTTTTTTTTTGTTTTTTGAAGAGAGTCGGGAAAGAGGATGGCCAGTGTGCATACCCCCCTAAGCTTTATTAAAGGAGCTTCCCAAACGCTGACATGAATGTTTGTTGAAGGCCTTATGGTCTAATCCTCCTATCCCTCAATGGGCTCACGGAAAACCCCACTTTCTGATCAAAAGAAATGGGGCATACAACTTCTCGTTTTTCCTACTGAAACATAAACTGATACTTGTGGGAACGTGGTGTTCAGCTTGACTGCTTGAGTAATGATGGAAACGTTGAAAAAAATGAGCTTCTGTTTCCACTAATGGGATTTAGTGGAGTTTAGATGGAAAAATGTTACTTTTGCAGAGAATTGGGCTCAACGAATAAAGAATCAATTCTTCCTGCAGAATCAGAATCAGGAATTTCATCATTGGTGGGTTGAAACTTGAAACTTGGCTGTTCTTTAGCCTAAACCAGAGCTTGCTGTATGAAGGAGAAAATGAAGCATGCACACTAAAATCATTGAATATCTATTTTATAAATATAAATGTCAAAGTTTTTAATGATATTTTATGATAAAAATAAGAGAATAATAAAAAAAGACATTTAAAAAAGTTATAAAAAAAAGCGAAATAAAAAAAAGTTTTAAAGAGAGGAAATAAGTTATCACAAAAAGATAAAATAATTTAACTAAAATTTTAAATTGTGTTTTTAAGGAGCTTCACTCTTATAATATAGTTATTGATAAAGATTCAAAAATTTGTACCCATAGAGAGTGTAGTTTGTACCATCCAATGTCCGTTATATTTACCCATATTTTATCTTTTTTTTTAATATTATTTTTTTTCTTGTTTCTCATGTGATTTGACGGTTAAAATTTCTACTTATTAAGTAATCAATCATGGACCACCAAACATGGTAGATCAGCAATAATAGATTATTGTGATGGACTGATGAGTCAATAGTCAAAGGTTAAATGCTGGGTGGTCTTCTTGAATGTAAAGACTTGTTTCCCACCGACCAACCTAGTACTTAATGGAGAGTGTTTGGGATCACACTTTCACATATTATTACTATTAGCACATTTGGTAGGCTCCTTGTCGAGCTCGTAGGGCCTCCAACAAACGTTCTTGTTAGTGTCAAGACACTCCCTTTTGGTAAAGCCGAGAGGGATATGATAACATTGATTGCCTTTTTTCTTTTACCAAAAAGTCGGGAAAAAAAAAAAGTTACCAATCATGGAATTGTCGGAAAAGCGGCGAGTTTGATGAAAGTGATTTAGGCAGGACACTATTGCAAGATTCTTGAAACCAAAAAAACAAAAGAATGTTATGAATTAGGACCACATTTTTCCAAATACAACGACTACGTGGTTGGGAGCCAATGACACAAGAGTAGTGGCTCATAAGCATAAGCAAAAAAAAAAAAAAAAAACAAAACAAAAAACAATCTTAACAGCAATGGACTACGTGGTTTGGACATGTTTTTCTTCCTGAGAAATGAGATCAATGCACTATCAACTTGCTGGGGCCCTTAACTGTGTCATTAAAAGCATAACGCTGTGAAATTTTATTTGCCAAAATCATAAACTCAGTGGGGCATAGCACTCAATTTAGTGTTTGCTTGCCAATGCCAACTTGGACTTTCACGTATTTTGATGGAGTGTCATGACCCCAAATAATAAAACAATTCCACCCCGAGATGCCTATAGACTAGTGGGTGGTTTTCATTTGAAACATGAATTAGGATATCAATAGTGTTGAATATCATAATTAATAAGAATCAAATCTCGTTTGTAGATCACATATTATGAGATTCATTCTATATTAATAGATAAAATTGGACATCACTGGTATCCTTCCGTATTGTCTTTCACTCTCAAAGCCATTGCAATTAAAGGAGATGAGAGTCTCCATCTCCAAGCACTAGCCAACTTCCTATTTGGTATTTAACTACCCAACTAGTTAGGTAAACAATAAAAGAATCTGACTTCATAATGAAAATAAAGCAAAAATTCTTTTGTACAGATCGAATCATATTAAGAAAAGTATGATATACAACAGAACTTAATAAAGATATGATGGTTAAAAATTAATAGAGTATGTTATTTTTTCACACCTTACCAAAGCATTTACCAAAATGAAACCTTTGTATTTGCCTCCAACATTATGGTCAGCCATGTGGTAGTGACTATTGAATAAGGCAAAAACTGAAGTAGGTGTTGCACAATTTGGGATGCCCAAAAATTTGTAGGGGCAAGCACCATGAGAGTGAGAGAAGTTGCAAGTTTTAGGCTTTTGCAAACATTTCCATAGATTAAAAAGTGGATTCCTTTTCTTTTTTTCTTTTTTTTTTTTCCTTTTTTGATCCATTTCCTTTTTTCAACCTATTTGATATGAAAAAAAGTGCAAAAGGACAATACGTAAAGGGGCAGAGGAAATATCCTAAACTCAAAAAGAACTTTTTGCTCTTATAAACCAACAAAAACTTTGATAATTGTAAAAATCAATGAATACAACTTTAGGCTCTTTTTGGAAGGACACCCATTTTATGTGCTTTTTGTATCTTTTTTGTGATATATTCATTATGTGATTTTAAAATAATATTTTTAATGATATTCTGTTATTATATCAATTTCAGATAATATGATGTGACAAGTTAAAAAAAATTACAATATTACAAAAAAAAAAAAGAGAAAATTATAAATGCCTTATAATATACAGTATCACATACGAGACATTTCCTTAAACTTCATACGGAAATGACCCTGAATTACATAAAGACTTGTGTATGGGTAGTAACTGGTACCTGTCCCCTGCACTTGGCCCTCATTTATTTTCAGTTAATAAAACTGTTGAAACATTAAAATTTTCTCCAAACTGAAGTCAAATACATCGTAGTTTGGTCCTGTACGTATTCATACATGTATAGTTATAGTCACAGCTCTCTCTCTCTCTCCCTCTCTCTCTATATTGGGTTCTCACGGAAAATAAAAAGAATCTCAATCTTTCTATGCTTCATTCCCAACTTTTTTCTCCACCATATATAATCTTTTTCCAAAAATCTTATAAATTATATAATCAAGTTGTCTTTTTTCTTTTTTGTTTTTTCTTAGGCCGTCTCTTTTGTTTCTATGGATCGTTCATTCTGTTTGTAACTTTCTCTCTCTTGAAACCAACGAATCTCTCTCTGTCTCTCTGTCTCTGTCTCTCTCTTCCTGGTAAGCTTGTTCATTAGCTTGGCCTACTGTATGGCTCTCCTTCGTTTCTCTTCTCCTTCCAAGACTCCTTATCTCTTCCTCTTTCCATATTCTCTAATGGGTTTCTTCTAACTTTCCAAGCAATTCTCAAAATCTTTCTTAGTTGATTGATTTTCCCGGGAAAACAAGAGAGAAAAAAAAAATGTCACCTCCAAATTTTCCTTTGAGATGGGAAAGCATTGGAGACCAATGGTGGTATGCCTCACCAATAGATTGGGCAGCAGCAAATGGCCTCTATGATCTTGTCAGAGAGCTTCTCCATTTGGACACCAACCTCCTCATCAAGCTCACCTCTCTGCGCCGCATTCGGCGGCTAGAGACCGTCTGGGACGACGAGGCGCAATTCCACGACGTGGCCAAAGGCCGGTCCCAAGTAGCCAAGAAACTCCTCCTTGCGTGTGAGACAAGAAACGGTCACAACTCCCTCATCAGAGCAGGCTATGGCGGATGGCTTCTCTACACTGCAGCCTCGGCCGGGGACGTGGAGTTTGTTAACGAATTGCTCGAGAGAGACCCACTTCTTGTTTACGGAGAAGGAGAGTATGGCGTCACCGATTTGTTCTACGCCGCTGCGAGGAGCAAGAATTCGGAGGTCTTCAGGCTCTTGCTTGATTTCTCCTTGACACCTAAATGTGGCCTCAAAAGTGGAGAGTTAAAGGAGGAAGAATTAGAGCAAGATTTGGGTTGTGTAGGCAAAGAGTTTAGGTGGGAAATGATGAACCGGGTGGTTCACGCCGCGGCTAGGGGCGGGAATTTGGAGATGTTGAGAGATCTTCTTGGGGAAGATGGTGATGGTGGCTCCTCTCATGTTTTGACTTTCAGGGATGCTCAGGGGTGTACTGTCTTGCACACTGCCTCTGCCAGAGGCCAGGTTGAGGTAATTTTCTTGTGTCTCTTTTGTTATATTCTTCATATAAATATCAGTTTGTTCATATTTTTTTGCCTTGGAATGGTTCTTGTGAGGAGATATTTAGGAAGAATCTTTAAGCTAATTTGTGTTCTTTCTATATGGAAATCACATATATAAATTAATAATTGGCTTCAACTTGCTGTCGGTTGGACACCCAATACCATGGCCTACCAGTTTGGTGTGTTTTGTTTATGCAACTGCCTATGCTAGGAAATTTTGTCCATCCTATAAAATGCCCAACCTTAGCCTATCTTAATGGATTAATTGATGGGGTCTATGACTCCCACCTATTACGGAAAAATGAAAACACTCTCGAGTTTCAAATCTATGAGCTCGTACTCAAATCCTTCCCTTCCCATCTGCTGAGTTAGCCCGGGAACTAGATATAGATAAAGACAATGTTTATCTAGTAGGATTAGTTTAGGGTCTAGTTTCACCAAGTTTTCCTTTTTGTTATTTGGTTAGCTCTCTTACGTTGTTGACTTGATGATTCACTAAATTGCAGGTTGTTAAGGATCTCATCGCGAACTTCGACATCATTGCTTGTACGGATAGTCAAGGAAACACGGTGCTACATGTCGCTGCTTACCGGGGCTACTTAGCTGTTGTGGAGGTCTTAGTCCTTGCATCTCCTACACTAACCACTGTGCCAAACAATTATGGAGACACTTTTCTACACATGGCAGTGGCTGGTTTCCGAGCACCAGGCTTTCGAAGACTAGACAGGCAGATTGAGCTAATGAAGAAGCTGCTATGTGACGGTATTGTGAACATCGAGGACATCATCAATGTGAGGAACAACGATGGAAGAACTGCGCTTCACATGGCTGTATCTGAGAACATCCATATCAACTTGGTGGAGCTCCTCATGACCGTTCCGTCCATCAATCTAAACATCCGCGATGCCTATGGAATGACTCCACTCGATCACCTAAAGCAGCGGCCGCAGTCAGCCTCTTCCGAGATTTTGATCAAGCAGTTGATTTCAGCCGGCGGGATCTCCAACTGTCAAGACCACAGGACAAGAAGTGCCCTTGTTTCACACCTGAAAACTCATGGAATTGGAACTAGTCCCGGGACTTCTTTCAGAATCCCGGACGCGGAGATTTTCTTGTACACCGGAATTGAGAATGCTAACTCTGACGCTAGTTGTGACCATGCGCAATTCAGCGAATACTCAGGTGATCTGAGTCAGTTTGAGCCTAACAACTCATCGGGGAACAACAACAACAACAACAAGTCAAATTCCACAAACAATTCTGCAAAACGCCTCAAGTTTTTCCTCAGATGGCCTAGAAAGAAAGACAAGAAGCCGAACAGAGAAGAGATAAGGGACGATGATTCTCTCAATTCGTTAAGCAGATACAGAAATTTTGAGGACAATCCCATCCCTCTTAGGCAGATATATTCGAAATCTTCATCTCTTCCCAACAACAGAAGGCTATATTCTGATGAAAGTTTTCCAAGCCCATCTGCTAAAATGAGATTTGCTGCAGGACTAATGCACGGCGTGATCAAAACCATGCCTCATTTAATCAGTGCTTCGGCTGATTATTCGGGTTCGAGTACTAATTCGGGGTCGTCCATGTCTTCGCCGGAGTACATGGATAAACAAAAGAGCCTCAACATCACTGGAACTTCTTGCACAAACCGGAAGGAATCAGATATGAACGAGTACTTCAGTTTTGGTGCACAAGGCCTAGCGCCAGTAGAGGATTCTGTGAGCTGCACTGGGAAGCAACGTCATGGTTATACACACTACAGCTCTCTCGTTGCTTGATCAGAGTACTTTGTAAATGTCTTTTTTTTTTTTTTTTTCTTTTTGGTTTTTTAGATTACAGATTTGGTGTTTTTGTTTTAAGAATATTTATACCAAAGTGTAATATAATGGGATGAAAAGAAAATTTTCCTTTTTTTTTTTTTCCCTCTTCTCTTCAGTTTACGGTTTTCTGATTGCATGATTTGATTTTGAGTGCACAGATGAGTGGGTAGAATAAGATCTACAGTTAGGAATTTAAATTTATGTTTATCTATTAGCGTTTTATTTTTTTCCCTTTAAAGTACTCTTAGTATTATTTTAAGAGGGTGTTTGGTATGGGGTAATCTTTTATAAAGGAATAAAAATCTTAAGATTATCATGTTTGTTATGAGGTTATCTTATTTTAAGATACCCTTATAAAGGGGTAATCTGAAACCCACATTCCTCCATAGGTTTCAGATTACCGCTTATCTAAACATCATGGTAATCTTAAAATTTAAATAATTTAGACAACTCTCCATTTAACTTTTAAAATTGTCTACATACAAATCAAATACTATAATCTAATATTCTTGGGAATTTGATTACTTTAAAAAGATTGTCAGGTATGTGATTATATTTGATTACCTTCAACTAAACAACCCCTAAGTAGGTTAAGTTTATGGTATTATTATGTTCATCTCTCTTATATAATAAATACATACTTAAAAATCGAGTTCTTATTGTTTCATATGTTTCCCTCTTGAGTTCTGTTTTTGTTACTATATGAGTGAAGATTTGCTATCTTAGATTTACAGTTTTATTCGTTATTCTCCAATTGTGTTATGACATATCATTTGAATCTAAAAATTTAACCACATAAAAAATGTTAAATACTAAAATTCTTAAACAATTATTAATACTAGAAAATCTAGACTCAAAAATCGTTTCTAAACTCCTCTTTTTGATTTCCTTTGGTCTCTCTAATTCTTTAATTCTCTATCTCTATTCTATTTCTTCCATTGAGGTCTACCTAGTTAGTTCTTTTTTTTTTTTAAATAATTTTTTGGCAGAAGTCTGCATAGTTAATCTCTTGATCAGTAGAATATTAGTGAGCTCGAACATTTTGGTTTCGGTCAAACATTAAATAGTAAATGTAAACTTTTAATTTGTTTAAACATTAAACAATAAATATCACGAGCGAACGGAGGATTTGAACTTTAGGGCCATAATTCCCAAATTCAGTTATTGACTGACATAAAATAATAATAAATTAGTTATATATAAGAGTGCACATGGGGTGTTTACATAAATAAATAAATAAATAACATTAAGTAATAAATATTGAAAAACAAACATCTTTTTAACACTAGTTTTTTATTCTTGTTTTATTAAATTTACGGAATTAAATAATAGGTTTATTATTTTATTTTCAAAGAAAAACTATATAATACGGTTAATTAATTTCATCATTTTGGTGTAAAAGTAATTATTTAGCTCAGAGTTTCCTAATAATAAAGGCTTTAAGGTGTGATTAGCAAAAAAAAAAGGGGACTTTAGGAGTGTACTAGTTTAGGAGTTACTAATAAGGTGGCTTCGTCTTATAAAATAATAATAATTATAATAAAATAAGGCGGCTTTGAGGTGCAAAGGAAGCTAAAGAGTAATAATAGAGGTACGTATTGGATCGAAATCAACCTTTTTTTTTTCATCCATTATCCAATTCAATCAAGAAAAAAATACTTTAAAATCCAACCAATCCAATCCAATTTATTTTTATCTTTCAATCCAAATTCATTAAATTGGATTATTGGATTATATTTATCTTTTCACAAAAAACTTATTAAAGCCTACTAAAAAGACTAAACATATTTTGAAAATATGAATTTATTTCTCCATCGTCAATTCATACATGAGATCACCCACCATAGTAAATACTATAAAAAGTAAAAGTTTAAGTTAATTAAATGTGAAGTTTCTATGTGGGAATTTTTTTTTTTTTTTTTTTTTTTTTTGAAAATGGATACCGATTCTTATGAATTTCTGAGAAAGAATAATAAAGTGATAGTTTTTTTAAAGGCCCAAAAAATGGGTTAAGCAAAGAAAGACAAAAAAGAAAATGCAGCATAAAGAAAATAAGAAGTAAATTGAAAAGTATATTATATAATTATAATATAAAATATTTTTTATAAAAATTGAAGAATATGGATTGGATTGAATTTATTAGATTTTCAAAATTTAAATCCAACATTCAATCCAATTAAATTGCATGAATTAAATTAGGACTCGCATCCTCTGTCCTTTTTATGTGTTCCCTTCTTTATCCCTCAATTATATTTGAACATCTTATTGAAAATATCAATTCATATTTAACAACCATTTAACACTCAAATTCCGTTTCTCTCTCTGATTGATATATCGACTCCTCTCTCTCTCTTGAGACTAGTAACTACGTGTGAGAGATTCTCTCCCTTGTTATCTTTTTAAGTGAGGTCTACATTTAGTTTTTAAAATAATTTTTTAAACCCAGTTAATATCTTCTTCCTTTTCACGTTTTATTTTTAGTTGTCTTCTCCCCCATATTTGTAGTACTTATTCCCTTTTTTTTTTTTTTTTTTTACTTAAAGGTTATTCCCTTTTTTTTTTTTAACTTTTGTTCTCTACATTTTTTTCCTCCAATATAATTATTATGTATGTAGTTTCTAAAGACAAGAAATTCTTCTTCTTATACAAAAAATGAAATAGCAAAAACAAATACGAAGCAAATTGTTAGTAAGCAAATTGTTAGTTTAGCAAAATGGAGAATCGATTTCTCCCCGACCCTGGGTGCTTGTACGGAAAAAAAAAAGTTTAGAAGAATTTAAAACGTAGGAAGAAGATTAAAAAAAAAAAAAAACAAAAAACTTAAAAACTAAATTTGAGCCCATGGGAGAAAATCTCTCGTACTTAGTCAGAGAGAAAGAACGGAGTGATATAACAATCAGAGAGAGAAATAAGGGGTTAAATGATTATTAAATATAAATTATATCACAATCAGAGAGAGAAATAAGGGGTTAAATGATTATTAAATATAAATTAGCATTTCTAATGAGGTGTTCAAATATGATTGGGGCTGCAGATTTTCTCAATTTCTGTTATAAAAAAAAAGAAAGAGTCAAAGACGGAAAAAAAAAAAAAAAAGAAGAGAGAGAGAGAGAGAGAGAATCGTTGCACTCCATTTCCCAGTTATATACTTTGTTTGATTTCTTTTTGCATGCACTTTGTGACTTTTTGTTCTCAACTTTTTTCTTCTTTGGTTCTTGTGAGAAGATTTATATAACTTTTCCATTTTTCACCTGAAGTACAAGCCGATTAATTAAAGAAGAAAAATGGCTCACACAAACCAGGAAAATGGAAAATCTGAAAAGGAAAAGAAGCTTGAGAATTGGCTTCCCATCACATCGTCAAGGAATGCCAAATGGTGGTATTCTGCTTTCCACAATGTCACCGCCATGGTTGGAGCTGGTGTTCTCAGCCTTCCTTATGCCATGTCTCATCTTGGATGGTACGTTTACTTTGTTTCCTTTGTTTGTTTTTTTTTTTCCCAAAGATTTTTGTTTCTATAGCTCATCAAGTGAAAATGAGATTAGTATTTTTCTTAACACCCTATGCCAAAAAAAAAAAAGAATATATATTTTTTGTCTTACAATATATTGGATGTGGGGTTCCTTTATTCTTTTTCAGTTTTCTATTCATTACTGAGATGAATAAGGTAGAATTTGAAAAGCCATTGATTTTTGTCATTTGAGGAAGTGGGGCTATGTTTTTAAATAGGAAAGTGATCGTTTTTTTTTTCTTTCAGTTAATTTAATTAATTAGTAATTGATCAATGTCAGTATGTATTTTTCTTTTATTAACTATAATCAATCGATGGTCATTTTTTTAAATTAAGAAAAGAATCGGTCATTTATTTAAATAAGTGTTTAAAAACTGTCTATTTACTTGATTTTTCCTGAATATTTGTCTTCATTTTCCTGTGAACATTATAGGGGGCCTGGGGTGGTTATCCTCATTCTTTCATGGGTCATCACGTTGTACACGCTGTGGCAAATGGTGGAGATGCATGAGATGGTGCCGGGGAAGCGGTTCGACCGGTACCATGAGTTGGGCCAGCATGCCTTTGGGGAGAAGCTGGGGCTCTGGATTGTTGTCCCCCAACAGCTGGTTGTGGAAATTGGTGTCAACATTGTCTACATGGTCACAGGAGGCAAATCCATCAAGAAGTTCATAGAAACAGCAGCCCCTCACTTGCCACAGTTGAAGACCTCCATCCATATTGTTTTCTTTGCCATTATTCACTTTTTTCTCTCCCATCTCCCCAACTTCAACTCGATCAGCGTCGTCTCACTCGCCGCAGCCGTCATGTCCTTGAGGTAACAATGAACGTTACTACGCACCCTAATTATCGGTTTTTATACTAATTGCAAATTCACATGTCAACTGAGCTTTGTGCATTCTTTATGCACGTTTTCTTATGAAGCATTGTATTTTGATGTCTGGTTTATGTGTGCAGTTACTCAACAATTGCGTGGGCTGCATCAATTCACAAAGGAGTTCTAGATCATGTGGACTACAGTAGCACATCAAGCACCAAAACCGGTTCCACGTTGAACTTCTTTTCCGCGTTGGGAGACGTGGCGTTTGCTTATGCCGGTCACAATGTCGTTCTAGAGATCCAAGCAACAATTCCTTCTACCCCAGAGAAGCCGTCCAAGGGACCCATGTGGAAAGGGGTCATTGTGGCCTACGCAGTGGTGGCTATGTGTTACTTCCCCGTTGCTCTCGTCGGGTACTACATTTTTGGAAACAAGGTCGACGACAACATCCTCATCACGCTGGAGAAACCCGCTTGGCTTATCGCAGCGGCCAACCTATTTGTTGTTATCCATGTCATTGGAAGCTACCAGGTGATCATAATCTATCTAGCCTATTTTCCAGCCTAGACGCTTATGATTTATAGAAAGGCCTTTCTGACTTGTATTTCATGTTCGCCTTTTGAAATGTGGACAAAACCGCAGATTTATGCAATGCCAGTGTTTGACATGATTGAGACTGTGTTGGTGAAGAAGCTGGACTTCGAACCTTCTTTTATCCTTCGCTTCATTACTCGCACCACCTATGTTGGTGAGTCTAGTAACTTGGTTTACTAACGACAGCGATAATATAAAAAGAAAAGACCCGAAGCAGAGCAGTAATTAGGCTTCACGCACTTAATATCTAGTATCCTGAAACAGTTTGATCATTCGTCTTTTGTTTGCAGCATTTACAATGATCGTAGGCATTGCTATCCCTTTCTTCGGCGGTCTCCTGGGATTTTTCGGCGGATTCGCTTTTGCCCCAACAACATACTTTGTAAAACAAATAAAGTTTACTATTTTCCCTCTCAATTTCAACTCAAAGGGATTGATTTCAAATTTTTTTCTTCTTTGCAGCTTCCCTGCATCATGTGGCTTGCCATCTACAAACCGAAGACGTTCAGCTTATCGTGGTTCGCAAACTGGGTATGCACATGCCAATTTGTTACTGCTTAAAACTGTTTTTTGCAGGCTTGTTCAATTTGAAGCTGATTTTGTTTTCATGTGCTTTCTTGCCTTTACACAGATTTGCATTATTCTCGGATTCACGTTGATGACTCTAGCACCCATCGGTGCGCTAAGGTCGCTTATTTTGCATGCGCAAAACTACAAATTCTTCTCATGATCTTGTGCTTACAGCAAGGATTAACAATAACAAGTTCTCGAGATGATCAAGTTGAATAGTACTCAAATTCTCTATAGAGATTATGCTGTTATTCCAACCTTCTTGACCATAAACTTTTGTTATTTTATTATTTTATTATTTTATATACTTTTGTTCAATCTCTCTTATTTTAATCCTTGTTTCTTTAATGACAGAACCTTTTAATTATGTCATATATACAAGTATCATATTTAATGTCACAAATATATGTACCAAATTTTATGTCATCAAAGTGTTTTTTTTTTTTTTTTTTTCCATCACATCTAGTTAATTTGGTTTGGTGTAGTTCTCATAGCAAGAATCCACAAAACGCTTAGCAAAGTCTTTTACTTCGTATGTAGTTGATCTTCCGAATGATCAACAAAAACAAAATAAAAAAAAACTACAAGAGTTTTCACCTATGAATATATGAATGAGGGTTTTTTTTTTTTTTTTTTTTTTTTTTAATGTACATTCTGTTAGTTATCTCAGTTCCTTCAATCATGGGATTCTATTGTTATCTCGGAAATTTTATATCCATTCTTTTTTTTTTTTTGAATAAAATAGAATAAATTCTGCTCGTAATCATGCTCACTAGGCGGCAACTAAAACTTTATTTTGTGGAACATTTACGTGGAATTAGCCACTCTATTCTCTATATATTGTTTCTCTCTTTGGTGGAATCAATATTCCTTTTTTTTTTTTTTTTTTGAGAACCCTCTTTTTTTTTTTTTTCTTTTAGCCCAAAAAAAAAAAAAAAAGCCTTAACTGCTAGCGTGAATAAAAAATATAGAATATGACAAGATTTTCTATTCGTGTTCGTAATGTAGTTTAGTTTATTATTTACTCATTAAAAAAAGCTAATATTGCAGTTTTTGAAAATATCCCTCCAATGAAATTACTTGATTATTATTTTAATTTCTGAAATTTGATTCTTATTGTGGATGTTTTATTTTATTGTTACATTGTTAGGAAACGCAACAAAGAGAGAAGAACTAGGGGAGAGATAGAAATGGAATGAGAAGAGAGAGAAATCAAAGGAAAAGGAGAAGAATAAGAACTCAAGATAAAAGAAAAAAAAATATGAATTTTATTAAATAAATTAACTCTATGGAAAGCACAATCACTCAGCTATTTAGAGAAGGGAAATTGTAATAAATAGCATATTTTATACGCATATTTAAAGTTTCTAGCATATTTTTTAAAAGATGATAAATTATAACATATATTTATCTAGATCCTTAAATTTATTTGGATTTTGTAAAAAATTTCAGATTTACAATAAATTTTAACAACAAATCTATGTTCATGGTTTCATATTAGAGAGAGAAAAGAGGAAAGAGGAGGGTTTTTTTTTTTTTTTTTTTATTATGTGATCAAAATTTTGATTATGTTATTTATTACTTAAAATCTTATAGTATTATTTACTATTACTCTCTTCAAACATGTTATTTTACTCTTTCTCTCTTTATAGAATCATAATAATAAATATTCTAAATAATCCTAATAAATAAATAAAAATCTAAAATTTAAAGATAAATACAAAGATAAAATTTTCTAACAGATCATTCTAGATTCAAAACATTGAAGTAATCTAAATCATCATCCTATTCTAAATGAGAACTACAAAGTTTTTTTTTTTTTTAAATATTAGTAAATTAGTAAATAGAAGACTTCTATTGTGACCACAACTTAGAATGATAAATACATTTATTAAAATGAATCTCTTTACTCCTTAATGAAGTCCTAGTTCCTTAAGCAACAGGTTTCTTAGTGGTTTGTCCGGCTTTAGATGTAGGTGCCACTATGATAAGGACAC
Organism: Ficus microcarpa; assembly: GCA_025413485.1. Taxonomy (NCBI): domain Eukaryota; kingdom Viridiplantae; phylum Streptophyta; class Magnoliopsida; order Rosales; family Moraceae; genus Ficus; species Ficus microcarpa. The sequence continues at coordinate 1,783,060 of CM046385.1, read as the reverse complement.
AATTGTCAAATACACAGAGTAACAGGAAATATACAAAAGTGTCTGTGGAATATTTAGATATCGTTAAGGGTCTTCTGTTCGATGCTCGTACAAAAAAGGGCATTAGTCTAACGGTAATTCACAACTTCACTGTAAAATGTAAAGTTCGAATTTTCTCTGCCCAAGTTCAAGAAAAAAGAAAGAAAGAAAGATAGATAGAAGACCTCTCTTTAATTGGCTTTTATTAGCATGAAAATTCCATATTGGTGCATTATATTGTTTTCTAAACTTGGTCCGGTCCTTTGTCCCATAGCACAAAGTGGGCTCAAACCCAAAAGCAGTCTGGTGGGCTTGACGAAATTGAAGCCCATTAAAGGCTTGCCCGTTTAAGCCCATAAGGGCATTATGGGAAATTTGGGAAAAACGGAAGAGTGAACAAGAGATCCACAAAAGAGGCGCGAAAATTTCCCGCCATTTGTCTGAAACTCACAAAAGTTGAAGCTTGTTGAAACCCTAGAGCGAGCGAGAGAGAGAGAGAGACGGCTAGAGAGAGAGAGAGAGACGGCCATGGAAGGGAAATCAAAGCAGAATTCAACAAAATTGGTTTCGGTCTCGACGACGAAGAGGAAATTCTCAAGAAATGTAAGCTTCGTTCTAGTTTTCCCTCTGAATTTCATCCCCAATTTCAAAAGTGGAGAATTCTGATTGATGAAAATCTCGTTGATTCAGGTCTTGCTTTCTGCATAAATTACAATCTGAAGCCCTCCGATATCGTTTCGAGCTGGGAGGTTTACTATCTCAACAGGTCCATCACTTTCTCCTCCATTTCCACTTTTTTTTTTTTTGGGGTGTGTGTTTTTTTGTTGGGGGGGGGGGGGTGGGGTGGTGTTTAATCGGCTTTAGATGTTCAATGACATATTCGGGGTTTGTATTTGCGACAGGCAATTGAATGAGTCGGTCGTGCAAAATACTGAAATGGATGGGTTTTTACTGCACCTACAAAATGAGCAGAAAGATGCAATTATTAAGGAGGAACCCGATTTGCATATCTACTCGAGTAAAGATGTCGACATGTAAGCAACTTGATATGACGCTGATTAAGTTGTGTGTGTTGGTTCGTATATTCCTTTTGGATATGAAAATGGGACAATTCAGATAGGATCAGTTTTTACTGTAGTTCATATTTCTGTGTTAATTTTTACTATTGAGATGAGAAAGTAAGGTGGGGCTTGGCCAGGCCGAGCCTCCGAGGCGGTGAAGATTATTAGAAG
>CM046385.1:1731710-1781710 GCA_025413485.1 Ficus microcarpa | reverse complement strand
GGCAGTGACATGATTGAGTTTTGATTTTTGTTCCACTAACAAAAACATATGGTGTTTCAAGCACGTAAGTTATAAAAGCATTGCTTAACTTTTGGTTTCATTTAATTATTTTATAGTGAAGTTTGTTTCTTGTTTGATTATTTGATCAACCCGCTGGTTTTTCTGTCAATTGATTTCGTCAAAATTGCAAATTCAAAAGACAATGCTTTTTTTTTTTTTTTTTTTTGGCTTGAAACTGGATAACTGATGAGAAATTGGGTATAGGATTTTGAATGATGATGATGGAGATGCAAAAGAGGAGGTCCCTGGCACTCCAACACGCAATTCCCAAGATCCCTACTCAGATCCATTTGACTCTACACCTCAAACAAATGGGAGAATGTTTTCTTCAGGGAAGCCATCAAAACTCATCACACCCTTTGGACAAAGAACCCAAAAGTTTGTGGTGAAGTTTAGCATCAATAATATGCCCAGTGTGGAGAACGGAGAAAAGGAACTTGATCCCGAGAATCATGAGGATGATGTTATCAGAAAGGTCCAACCTGCTAGAAAGTGCTCTCTGACAGTCCATGGTTCAAAACCAGAAACAGGCTGTAGGTTCATGTATGATAGGATTGAGGATAGGGTATGTGATACTTATTATAACCTAAGGGGACGAATACTCTTTACCATATTACTTGCTCTTAATAAAAAATGAGTTTTTTTTTTTTTTTTGGGAATATAGTTTAATGCACTTGAAAGCCGAATTCAAAAGCACGCGGTTTCTTTTGCTTCTTCTAAGCTGTACGAAGAACCAGTGGATCCTACAGTTTCTTCCCAGGTATATAACAGCTCCCCTCTCCCTCTGGACTAATTCAAACTTGTGAAAGTTTATTCTTGTATTTCCATTTCATAATGCATGAGACTGAAACACAGGAAAAAAGCGATCTCTGTTTCCAACTTCTTCAGCGCTTAATGTCTAAAGAGTCTGCATCTTTAACACGCCTGTAGCCTATAATTTAAAGCATTTGATTTTTTTTCCCTGTTCAGAAAAGCATATTTACTGTTGGCATGATTTGTTGTGATGGAGAAGGCCGTTTGAATGAGAAATCCACCTTGCTGCAAAGCAGGTAAAGGCTCCTGGCACTTCCTTTTCATAGTTACGTGCATCAGTCTATCTTCATCGCACCAAAATGCTCCCCATCCGCTAGTTACACATTTCTTAGAGTTAATGACACGAAGGATTGTTTAGAGCAGATAAAAGTGCATCAAGAATTCAGATGTATGTGACTGAATATCATATGTTTCGAAGTTCTCCATTGCTGCAAATGGCAAATGGTGTTTTTTTTTTTCCAACATGGGACTTGTCTTCACATTTCTGACAGTGTTGAGCATTCTGGAGGGCAACGTGTTCGTCTAGAATTACAAAACTTGAACCAATTTTCAATCTTTCCAGGCCAGGTGTGTAACATGATTTATAATGACCATGTCTCTGAATCACTTTCAAAGTTCTATATCGCTACTTGTTGAGACTGAAAGCAAACCTGAAACGAATGTGTTCGTGCAGGTAGTAGGCATTGAAGGGCATAATCCTAGTGGACACTGCTTGATTGTTTCAAAACTTGTAGACTTTATCCCTTTGCCTGAAACGGCTGATGTGGATTTGCATCCAACAAAGAAGCAAGCTTTGGATAAGGAGATTCAGTCCAATGGTCTGTCTGGTCCACAGGCAGAATTGTCGGTGGTACATAATCTTTCATCCCTGGCACTTGATGATTCATGGCTCACATATTTACTTTTTGCACCAGTTGAATTTAGGATCGCATCCGTCCACTTTTAGAAGTACATAGTATGTTATCTTACAGAAGAAGTACTAATAATCATCTAATAATGCAAATGTCAACCGATTTCCCAATGTTTATAAGCATTTTGCACTTGAACAGATAATTGCATCTGGCCCTTTCACCCCAACAGACAATTTATTTTTCGAGCCTCTGGTTGAGCTGCTAGCTTATGCAAAGAGAAAGCAGCCTCAGCTGCTTATTTTGGTAAGTAGCTACCAGTCTTCAGTGACAATCCTGTTGAATTTTTATCCATCAGTCGAGCAAGAAAGGTCCACATCTTTTACTGATTGATATTTTTCTCAGCTTGGACCATTTGTCGATTCTGAACACCCGGAGATTGAGAAGGGAAATATTGACAGGAGCTTCGATGAAATTTTTCAAATCGAAATTCTCACAAGGGTACATATTTAAATAGCACCATTTTTCAATTAAGTTGCTATATCTGTTCCTTTTCATGACCCTTCTTTCTCTTAATCTTTGCAGTTGCAAGATTATGCAGAGTACATGGGTTCTCATGCACGCGTTATTCTCGTTCCATCAATACGTGATGCTAACCATGACTTCGTTTTTCCTCAGGTAGTGATTTTGATGCATCAAACGGATATAGTTTATATGCGTGGTTAATTTGTTATGTTCAGATGGTGTCTAAATTTATTCATTGTAAGATCTAAAAGTCATTTTCTTGGTTATTCAGCCCGCTTTTGACATTCAACCACCTGATCTCAAACATCAGGTACTTGATTTAGTGAGGTTAAAACAGCTAGGCATTCCTTAAAATTTTCATAATTCATTGTCATGGTTGCTGATATTTTTGATATAATGTCTCAGATAACCAGTCTCACAAATCCAGGAATTTTGGAGGCAAATAAGGTAAAATAACGTTTCAGTTCATTTTGTAGGCAAACATAGAGAAACTTTGATAAAAGTTTTGTTGCTGGAGATCAGGAAATTCCTTATTATCAGGAAATTTTATATGCTACGTAAATCATGCCAAAATGCATTCGCTCCCTTTTATTCTCATTTTTTTGCACCACAAGCGGACATATACACGTGACATCAACAAAGAAGGTTTCGTTATCCTATTTAAACTTTTGGGTTTCAGGTGAAAATAGGTTGCTGCTCTGTAGATGTTCTTAAACATCTTAGCGGAGAAGAAATCTCACGAAATCCAACAGGTGGAGCACCAAGTGATCGCATGGGTAGACTAGTGAACCATATACTTGGCCAGCGCAGGCATGTTGAAACACTACATTCAGTTTTAAACGGAAAGACATCCTATTTCAAAATCACGTTTTTTAATCTAATGTTTTACTTGTTTGCTACAGCTTCTATCCTCTATATCCACCAGCAGAAGCTGTTCCATTGGATTTTTCACTCGCTCCTGAAGCTCTTGAAATCTCTTTGATTCCAGATATTCTCGTTGTACCCTCCAACATGAAGTACTTCGTGAAGGTAACTAATCGGTCATGCCAAGTGTACAGTCTTGTTGTTGGCAAAGCAAATCCAACAGGAAACATAAAACATATCTTAGAATCCATTTATGCCTTACAAATTTGATCTTTTAAATACTTTCGCCTGAGAAATTTAAACCGAGAAAATGACAAACGTCATTCAGAAAAGTTCGACCCTTTTTTCTACCTTTTCGTGGCACTTATTGCAGGTACTGCCCCTTGGTGGAAGAGGTGAAGGGGAAGAGCAAGTCAAGTGTATATGCATTAATCCGGGAAGACTGTCCAAGGGAGAAGGAGGAGGTACTTTTGTAGAGCTTAACTACTATGGTAATCCTGACACATTTAATGCTTCCATCATAGGCATTTAAATGTTGGACTCGAAAGTATTTCAAGGCATCGCATTGGCCACAATTCAATCCTCAGGGTAATGACGATCCAGGAAATGAACCAGAACGGAGTGAATACAAGGCCAGTTAAAGCCAATACTCAAAGGCTTCGCAGATACTCGTTGCCCTACTGCATTCGGTTTCAAAAAGCTTCAACAGCTGTGGGGACATAGCAAACGTGACTCATAGCTCGTATGTCTGCATCGAGAGAGATTTACCTTCTGCTGTTGTATAGCTATTGTCAAACATAGAAGTCCTTTGTAGGACTTGTAGAAATTGCTTGTTTATTTCATTGTTTGCCTTTTGGTTTGATTATGTTTGTAGCTTCACTTAGATTGTTGAGTCATAGCTTTTTTGCTATACTAACAGAACCAATTCAACACCCTCATTTTAATGGTATAAGATCCATGAACACAAGAATCCATAAAATCAAGAAAATCAAGAAGCAAATTCTGGGTCATATAGAAAATATCAGCCATAAATTCAATCCAAAAAATAATAATAATTAACTATACAAATCACTTACCAAGAATACGTCAGCTACTACATAAATTTTTTACGGCACAACATAACGTCGTATAAACATTAATAAAAAGGGGAAAAAATGATTAAAAAAAAAAATTTCTAAATCTAATTCTCCTTCTTGTCCACTTTACGACTTCTTCCTCTGCACCATTCAATCCACTTATCCGAAACCCACAAAATGCTGATACAAATAGCAGTTGTGATAACAACAATCCAGAAATCCATGCCCATTTTGGGATCACATCATCAGCAACACCACTGACAAAGAAAACCCCCATCTTCAACACAAACAACGGTCCAAGAATCGCCCTGAAAACAGTGTAGAGAGCATAGAAACGAGGAGACAAGAACTCAAAGAGTCTCGAAGCCACAGGCAAGTCGGCCTTCCGATAGTCAGCCAGGGTCCACACGTTCTGGCACGCACTTGTGACCTCGGCAAGAACAAGAAGTACGAGGAGAGCAAAGGCGCCATGTCGGACCACGAAACGACATGTTACAAAGACATAGAGCGTAGCCAGGTGGTGGCATATGAAGAGAATGTCGTTTGGGAAGAAGACCATGTAGTGAAGCAGGTCTACCAAGAAGTAAGCCATGCTGTAGTCTAGTACGAGGTTTTGCGAATCGGTGTTTGGTGAGGAGAAGAGGTTGGGCGTTGGCGTCTTGTGATGGGTTCGGAGGATTGCATGGATTGCCAAGAAAACGGCGGGAGTGCCATGAGCCAGAGAGATGAAGCAGCTTGAAGCCTCGGCTAGGCGTTTCGGACCCCAGTTGCGAAAAACGACCAAGTAGGCGAAGAGATATAGGAGGAGGAACATGGAAAAGAATGTGGGGAGTGTCGGGGTGAAACTGAAAAGATTTTGAGTCTCCATGGTTTTTAGTTAAAGAAACTGGTGATCGGGCAAAGAGATATGAGAGAGAGAGGGTTATGGGGTAGATATGGAGTGAAAGATTCATATATTTGAGCACGTCACGTCTTCAGTTGGATAAAATTAGGGAACCAAGTTGCTTTTCAGAACCGTGCGATAAGATCACTGACGTCAGATGGGCCTGAGATCAACGGTGATTAATGCAAGACGTGATTTAAAAGGTTTTAAGAATGAAGATTAGTACGATAGAGAATAAGTTCCTTAAGGATACTTTTTTTTAATCGTTTTTTCTGCCCCATAGATATGAAATATATAATGAGAAAAGAGAAAAGTTGGACGTCTCAAAATGACACGTTAGCGTGGGTTATCTTTATGGGATATTCGAATCTCTTGTGACTTTGGCACTCACTTGTGGTTTTTATGCTTGCCAGAGAAGAACGATTCTTATATATATATATATATATGTAGATATATTTTCCATGCATCTTTTTTTGAGTTGTTCTTCGCATCTTAAAGCTTAAGCTTCACGGATGGTGGCATCCATTTATACCAAAAGACACCCATGGTCCCAACCATACACAGTACAACTTTACATATAAATATATGTATGTGTATAAATATTTATATATATATATATATATGTTTTTTTGTATGTTAGAGATGTCTAACAGCCGGCTTAGCACGGCTACCCCGTGCTCATTTTCAATTTACATCGTTTCACAATTGAAAATATATATATATATATATTTATGTCCGTGGAAAATTGTTAAATTTTCTGGATGTTGAGGAAGATTACCACAAAGTTTTTATTAAAGCATTATTCTTATCTATCTACTGCTCTTGTAAAACTACGTTGTGTTTACGGCAAGGCAAGCACAGCCCAAAAGAAAGTTTTTTAAAACACTCATTCGATTTCTTAACAAGCTGACTGAAGCTTTCTACAAACCAAAGTTGAAGGGAGGGGAAAAAAAATTCTACTATGAGCTTCCAAATTATCTTCTGCCATATCCCAGTTGAAGCATGTGATTCCATTTCTCACTATTCTGACCTAGGAAGCTCGAAGAGTCTCTTGAGTGATTGATTAGGCAGGCCTGCTCGGCCGCCTACATTACCATCCCTCCATCAATGGTCAATACCTGCCACAAAAATTGGAAGACAGATTGAGTCCTCTTCTGATCCGTGCCTTTTTTCAATCCATAAACATCGTTCTAGTATTCTATTTAAGTTTAAAAGAGATCCGAAACCTGTCCAGTTATGTAACTTGCTGCGGGATGAAGGGCCAAGAATTCCACTAATCCTGCAACTTCTTCCGGTTGACCGTATCTTCCTGAATTTGTAAGAAAATGAAAAGAACAAAGACATCGTTATATCTGTGTCTAACTATCACATGTTGATCTAAATCTCCAAAAATTTGAAGAATCAAATCAAGGCTTCTTTCGGCCTAACCTAGAGGAATGGTTCCCAAAATTTTCTTCTCCACTTCCTCTCCAAGCTTGGCAGTCATGTCAGATGCAATAAATCCTGGGGCAATGGCATTAACCTGAAAGGAAAAGGTAAGCCTCCATTCGCACTAGGAGCATATCAGAATGTCTAATCATTTGAAAGAAGAGAAACAAGGGGGAAACTCACGTTGATGTTCCTACTGGAATACTCCTTTGCGACGGTCTTTGTCAGGCCAATTACTCCTGCTTTTGCAGCACTGTAATTGGCTTGCCCCACATTGCCAACCAGACCAACGACTGAGGCTATATTGATAATCCTTCCCTGCAAAATTATCATTTTAACTGAGAAAAGGAATAAGAAAAGGCAACAAAATGAAACAAAGTTAAAATTCAGGAACTAAAGTCTTAAATGCTTTCTATGCAGCTAGAGAAGAAAAAAGTCTAACTACTTTCAACAGAAAAGGGAAAGTAAAAAAACATACCAAACTCCAAAAGTCTATTAATCTAAATATAATTTATTCAACTCTTTCAAACTATTGGAGACATAAGCTAGGGGATATAAGAAGTAATTTTTGGAAGGTAAGCTCCGCATATATTGCAAAAAATTCATGTCTACGTATAGTTCTGATGCTAATTTGAGAAAGAGAATTCTCTCTTTACCTTTTTCTTCTTCATCATGATTTTGGCTGCTGCCTGCAAAGAGAAAGCGGATCTTAGACACAACCAGAACTTAGGTTTGAACAACGACTAGAAGTAAATCTTAGAATACACACCTGTGTACAGAGGTATACACCCGTAAGATTTAGATCAATAACCTCCTGCCACTGGGATTTCTTCATTCTCATCAATAAACCATCCCTAGTGATTCCTGAAACCAAGGAAATGAATCAGGAGACATTTTGTGGAGCTAAAAATAATAGAGAAATAGGTAAAGTTTCCATTAACCTGCATTATTTATCAATACATCTACGGTTCCCCAAGCATCAGTTGCCTGCAAATGGAATTAATGAGTTAAACCACAACTAACAAACAATATCAAAGTTAGATATGAGTCAGCATTTACTAACTGTTTTGATCATTGATTCAACATCTTCTTCTTTGGAAACATCTCCTCCAAAAGTAAGAGCTTGTCCACCAAATTCTTCAATCTGTAAAAGATAATAAGAAAAGATATCACTAGTTCTCAGCATATTCAAGGGTAAATAACTAGCCTGAAATTGGGGAAACTAGAACCCAGAAACTGAATGCACAAATTTAGAATACCTTACAATCAGAATGAGTAAGCACAGAAAAAAGCAGTTTGATTCAATTTGCAGAATAGAGGAAAATTCATAGAGAGAAGCATTTTAAAGGAGATTAATTCATCAACAAAATGCAGCTTAATTCAATTTTCTGATGGAAAGAGCCCAAAAAATCCCAAAAGTTGCAGTATTAGACAAGTTAATATGCATTCAAGAATAAATACAGAAATTCACTTCCTATTATGTAATTTGCTAGGCAAAGAAAAAGAACTAAGTATACCCTTTTGTGGTCAGCAGATCAACATAATTAAGCAATCAATCACCCAAAATTCTATATATATATACATATATAGATACAAACAGAACAGCAAGTTACAGTAGCACACATATTAGTGGGACATATTATTAATTACCTCTTTAGCAACTTCCTCAGCCTCCTTTGATGATCTAGCATAATTAACCAGGACCTGAAACAATACCAAATAACAGGCAAAAAGATCACTAAGCAGAACACAGAAATAAGAAAATGAAATCACTAAGGCGTGGGCTAAGGAATTGTAAACAGTATTTTCGACACATGGGTGGACATGCATGATCTCGATTCGAAATTTCCAAAGCAAACAGAGGAAATCACAAACCTTACAACCAGCCTTTCCCAAGGACAATGCAACAGCTCTGCCGATACCTCTAGAGGCACCAGTCACGATAACCACAGGAGCCTCCACATGTTGGGCTTTTCCGGTGCTCGCTTGCTCCAGAGTAGCAACCTGAGCTCTCACAACACCTGCATCAGCCACCATTACCAAAACGATCTTCAGCTATTCGTAGAAAATGGATTTCAAAACAGATCTAAAGGTTTCTCCATTACAGTTTCTCTGATCATTTTCAACAAAATCCCTAATTCCTTAACGAATCGTTTCAGCATCAATCCAATCATCGAAAGTACTTCTCTCTCTCAGGAAATCGGTTTCTTCTTACAAAATCAACATCCACATCACGATCAACGATAGAGAAAAGCAGAAAATGAAAAATGAAAAAAAATCAATTACCTGACGAAGCGAGAGTGCTCTTCGATTTAAGGCCAATGCAGTGCCGACGATGATCGGCCGAACGGCGACCAGCGGAAATCGGCAACGATTTTTGAAAATGTAGAGCTCTCCAGTCACCGGAAGCTCCGGAAATCTTAGAAATTCCGGCGGATATGCATGCGACGACGTTTGATCCAGCGATAGCGGCCATTGGAGCTTCGGAGAGTGGTCTCTGAAACGAAGAATAGCAAAAGAAATATAAATTTTGCGAAGAGAAAAGTCTCACCAGAAACGGTGGAGAAGAAGAAGAAGGCTTTGATAAGAACAAAGATCCAAACCAACTGTTCTTCTGTGTGCTTCTGGTTGTGTTGTGGTGTTCTAAGCTGGGGGTGCTTAGGAAGCTCCGGCGAGTAGTAATGTCGGGTTTGGGCGATGGGAACGAAGCTCGTTTTTGGGTGATTTGACGAATATGCCTCTCGTTTTCGCGGTGTATTACCATGCAGCCTATGAGTTTGACCTAGCGAGAACATTCTAAGTAGGGGCAGATTGGTAACTTGGATTATCTTTAAAAAATTAAATTGGAAGGCAAATTAGGTTGGGCAGTTGGTGTTATCCTCCCTGCCTTCTTCAAAATTTTCACCAACACTCAACCGTGGATGTTTTTGTCTGCCTTGTCTTTAAAGTCTTAACTCGCTATGTGGTAAACGACGTCGTTTAGCGAAACCCGTGAGACGACACAAAAATTACTTGCTAAAGGGCCTTTTATGTCGCTCTCTAAAAGTCCACAACGTTCAATATCCAAGGATCCAAAATATAGGCCCGAAGCGCATGTCAAGTCTCTTCCTTGGGTTCCTATGGCAAATATAGATTTTTTTTTTTTTTTTTTTAACTAAAGTAGGGCAAAATCAAAATTTGTGACTCCAGAATACCAAAAGCAAGCATGATATCATTTGAACATAAAATCCCAAAATATAGAACCTTAAAAAAATAAAAATATTAATAAAAAAAAATCTGCCCAACTTAAAGGGGATATGATTACTTCTTAATAGTCTAATAGTCGCACCAGTACATTATCCTCGTTCTGTTCCAAGATATAGCTCTATGAGCAAAATCTCCGATCATGATGAATAAGAATCATATAAAAAATTTTCTTATTTCTTTTCTTTCAGCAAAAAATTTTCAACTGTGTCCCGTCCATAGCTATTAGTTATTACTTACTTCTTGAAAGAACCGAATGTAAAGTATAAAGCTGTTAAATAAAAGAATTATTTTAGATGATGCTTTAGCATGCTTAAACATCGAAAAGCAGAATCAGGCGCAAGACAATGAAAGTAGACCTTGATCAAGAAAACTCGTTATGGAAATTCTAGATCACGCAGAACAAACTCGATTTCTTTTGATGTAGAATCTACAAGAGCAAGGTTACAGCAAAATTTGGTGATTAAGCACTTTTTTGAGCTGGTTTCTTGGAGTTATTCTTTCGACGAATCTTCACCATAGCCTTTTCCAAATCCTGAACAAACATTTAAGACAATACGAAAAATTAATAACTACATATAAAATAAAAAATAAAAGTTTTATATGAATATGAAAAACGTTTAAAATCCATCCCAAAAGAAAGGGGAAAAAACGAGAGAAGGTCCATCTGGTTGCCAGACAGTTACTCCCATTCAAAGTAAAATTCGAAGTGTTTTCGGGTGAAAGTGATTAACCAACAAAATGATCCAGAACCCGTGATCTTTCTCCAGATGGAATCGAAATCCAACAACAATTCGGGTGATGAGGTTCCGTCCAGATGGAATCGCACAAAACAAGAATTGATCTTCCTAGTTTAGCCAACGGAATTTAGTTGGCTTGGCTTTTCATTCAATATAGAGACAAGACGATGTACTAAATGGAATGGATAGAACCTTTCCTCCAGTCTTTACAGAACAACCCACACCGTCATGTGCTTTAGCACGGCCTCACTGCACTAAAGAATCTGGCTGCAGCAATGCCAGAGATAAATCCTCTGCAAAGCGGAAGGACTCCACCCTCTTTAACTTTATTCACGTTCCAAAAATGGATCAAAGCAACAGCACAATAGCGTCAAACGGCAAGGCAGACGAACCATGCCAATCCTACCCAATGGTTGTAAAACGTCAAATCATCTAAAAGGGCCAGGGTGGTAAACACTGAGATGTAATGCCTTACCATAATTTTTCCTTGAATCTTTCCTTAGAAGTTTATTATTTCTCTTCTTCTATACATAGTATAAAACTATCAACAAGTTATGAATACACATTATACTAAAGGCGGTTCACAAGCTTTAAGTACAACTCGCTTTACAGCCTATCTTTTACTTTCCTGGAAACTTTTAAGGTTGGTTTTCTTCACCGTGGTCAGAGAAAAAATAAATAAAAGTATTAAAAAAAAAAAAAAAGGTATTTCAAAAATCATTGGTTGAAACATCAATTGTACCTGGGTTGGCTCCTTTTCAGACGTGTCTGTGGTCCATAGATTCTCCAAATTGTAGTACTCTCTTGCCTTCTCATCAAGAGCATGAATTACCACTTTGCCTGAACAAATTAAGGTAAACCCAAAAATTAAAAAATTAATTAATTTAATTTTTTTTTTTTAAGGTGTGAACTTTTAATATCAGTAAAGTCCATGATCACTGAATTACCAGGAAATTTGACATTCAAGATCATATCTAGGGTAACAATCAGTTTTTTTTTTTTGTAATATTAAAATTTTAAAAAATAATAATAATAAAGCAGGGGAATTTAAGCCAAACAACTTGATAATTATCATAGTTCAGAGGAAGAACAAACCAGAGTCAATGACAATCCATTTTCCTCCCTCTTCACCTTCAACACTGGGAAGCACTAACCGCGTTGCTCCTTTTTGCTTCTGCTTAACCTGTTATGCAAAGAAAAAAAAAACTAGATAAAAAAATTAAAAAATTCAATATCTTTCCTAGAATTCCTTCCTTTTTGCAGCAAAAATGAAAAATGAAAAAAAAAAAAAAAAAAAAAGAGTGAAAATTTCGAAAGCCTGCCTTGTAAACAAGGGCTTGAGCAATGTTCCTGACGTGCCAGGTGGACCTTCCGGTGGCGATCACCATGAAATCGGCCCAATCGCAGTGCTTATTTCCCGGAAAGACCTTGACGTTATCAGCCCTAACGTCGCTCAGAATCTTCTCGACTTCTTGAAGCTCCAGAAGCCCCGCGTTGTTGGAAATGGCGGCGGACGCAGAGAGGTTGTGGCTCAAACTCGGAAACCCTAGCTTCCATTGTTGGAGAAGTGAAGAAGAAGAAGAAGACGACGACGATGAGAAACAGGAAGACTTGGATCGTAGAACCGCCCACATGGAATCAAGCCTCTCCCGAGCTGTTACTGGTTTCACGCTTCAGCCGTTCAGCGTTGCTCCATTTCGGCCTTTATATTTTACACAAAAGGGCGCACTGATTTCGGACGACGACATGGAACGGCGTCGTTTGGGACTTTCCAGAATTGTCTGTTAAACATACGGCTCCCAAACAATAAGCGCCCGTTTTGGGGACAACTAAATATGTGCTTTTAAGATTAGATTGAAATTTTGTATTTTTGAGAAAAACTTTTAAAAAATTTTTATGATATAGAAAATAAAACAAAAATTTGAAATGTTTATGAAAAAAATATATAAAATGAATCTTATCTTATTTGTCTCATCGTTATTAGTATTTGGATATAAAAATCATCTCATTTTGATATGAAATGAAAAAGTTATAGACTTTTAAAATTTGAATTTTTTAAAAATGAAAAAAAAATAAAATTTGATACAAAATTAAGATTTTAAAATCTAGATGTTAAAATAACATCAGAAATTTAACCCCAAACAAGCCTTAAATGTTTATTTAAGCGGAATTTTGAGTAAATAGTAATAATAATAATAATCATCATCTCATTTCGATATGAAATGAAAAAGTTATAGACTTTTAAAATTTGAATTTTTTAAAAATGAAAAAATAAAATAAAATTTGATACAAAATTAAGATTTTAAAATCTTTCAAAAAAAAAAATTAAGATTTTAAAATCTAGATGTTAAAATAACATCAAAAATTTGACCCCAAACAAGCCTTAAATGTTTATTTAAGCGGAATTTTGAGTAAATAGTAATAATAATAATAATAAGTACAGGCAAATTGTAGTAAATAACAATTTTACATAAATAATTGAAGAAGATAACATATTTTAAAATATTTGAAATAAATAATATGTTTATCAAGTATAAATAATTTAAAAACTTATTATTTACTTTAATTGTTTTTTTTTAACTGCTATTTATTTCTTTCTTCCAAAAATATGCTCAATTGTTGGTGTATTCCGTTTTCAAAATTCAGGGCCCGTTTGGTTGGTTTGGTTGAGGTGAAGAATTTGAGTTCTTTTGATTGAAGTTAAGTTGAGTTGAGTTGAGTTTTAAAATTATATATTTGGTTGAAAATGAATTATTTAAAGTTAAAAAATGTAAAAACTTAAAATATATTTGGAAATATATATATATCAATTTGGCACTTGTTTCGTTTCTCTCAAAATATTATGTAATTTATAAAAAAAAAATCATCTCATTTTGATTTAAACTAACAAAGTTATGGACTTTGAAAATTTGAAGAAAAATGAGTTTTATTATTGAATGTGTGAATAATAAAATTGAGTTTATTTTTGAAGAAAGAGACAATAAACAATTTATGGTTCGTTTGGCTCACAAATTCAACTCCAACTAAATTATACTTTTTGTCTCAATTTTTATCTTTTTCTGAAAAGTCAACAAAAATGATAACTAGTTTTTAAAAAAATCAACCAACTCAAACTTAAAAATTTCAACTCAAACTGTTTTATCCAACGCACCATTAGAGTTAAATGATTGGAGTGAATGAAACAAATATGTCATCGGTGTATGCTTGTTTCCTTTTATGCTTTATTTGGATCAACTCCTTCAACTCTAACACAATGTAAAGTTCATGTGGTTACTCAAAATATTGCATATGAATACCCTTTCATTTGAACAATACATATACTCATTTTACTTGTCATCAATTTCCTTTTTTCTTTCTACTTTACCCTTCGCATCACAATTTCTCTTTCTCTCACAAATACCTATTCAAATATAAAAAATCTAAACACATTACATATAATGGTAAAAGAGACATCCAATCGCATATTGATATGCATTAATTCTATTGGAATACAATACTAAGTTGAATGGACATCTGAACATCCCATTAGTGTTTCATTTGAGTTTATTGGTGAACTCAATTATAAGTCATGCTATCCTGATTACCTATTATCATTGCGATGTTTGGTGTAGTTTAAGACCATATATGTTAATGTTGGTGTTTATGTTTCCTTCTTTTTTTTTTTTAATGTATTTTTCTTTTATTTCCTCGAGGATTTTGGGCTTAATAAATTTTTTTAATGATTTATGGTAAAACTTCTTATTTAACATTATTTGTAGAACTGTTTTGTAATTATTATGTGCATTTTTTAATAGCATGAGTGTATACATTAAAGTTTTAAAGGGCTGATTTCGGCAATGAAGTTAGCTTTGGATTTCAACTGATGGTGGCAAAAGAGAGGCAGAATTAGCTTGAGATGTCGGTTGGTAATCTCTTGACATGCATTTGAAGGACGGACATCGTCTGATGGAGTGGCCTTGTTATTCACAAAATTGACATTTGATAAAGTAGTTTACTGGCATGTATCTAAAAGATAGACATTGCTTAGCAGAGTAACCTTATTGTCTTCAAAATTGACACTTCATATGGTAGGAATTTGGATTCACATTTTTTTGAAAGTTGAGGTGGGGTTGGTTTGTACTTTGAACAATGGGTTTTGGCCATTGGTTTACGTTCGTAAGAACTTATGAACGCTATGATACCATAAAAAAGTGAGAAGAATATAAAATTTGTGAATGGCTTTTTCAAAAACTCATTAATGAAGAATATGTACAATATATAATGATGTCTAACAATTCTACGATAGACAATTACAAAAAAAGAAACTAAATAAGACATAATATTTACATATCGATTACAATCCCATTTTTCACTTTTTTTTAATTATAGTTGACTTTCTCTATTACAGTTTTATATTTCAACAGGATTTGGGTTTCTCTTCTGTGCTCTTTGTTGGTGATGCCTAATTCCTTTTAGAGTCTATTTTGGGTGGTTGTGTTGTTGGGTGAGAGATTGAGAACTTTAAGGATGAAGCTTTGCATTTGCTCCAGATTTTCAGTCCTGCTTGTTTTCTTGGACTGGGAGGTTAGATGATGTCGTAGCACACAAAGCTATGTCGTTGGGAATTATCCACAAGCTTTGCATCTGTGCTCTTTTGTTGTGGTGCTGGGCTTGTCGCCGATGTTCAATTAAATTTAAAAAAAAAAAAAAACTACTATTGTCATATAATAAACCTTTAAAAAATAAATGACTGTTAAAACATATTTTTTTAGATAGCGCAAAATAGATGACCATGTGTGATCGTGTATAAAAACTTCCAAAATTTTTTTTAAAGCGGGACAGAGCATTATATGTTTTTAAACTTTTACGTCGTTAAATCTATTTATTTTTTTATTGTAAAGTTTTATTTCACATATAATATATGACTTCTTAATATTCAACCCTCTGACATAAAATCAGTTTAAAGTCATTTACTAGCATTAATATGTTCGTATGATCCCTAAAGTCCGATCCACATAGAAAATGCCGAACTTTTTCGTATGTCAAACGAAACGTCATCGACTCATCGTAACACTACGGAGTACGGACCTCATGAAAAGCAAAACGAAGAAAATTGCTTCTTTTTTTTTCCGTAAACTATACTTTTTTTCCTTTTTTAAATAAACGAAATACAAATGCGAAAAGTTTCCCATCAAAAAGTACTTTAAAGATATTTTTATGCAATATCCTTAAAAAAAAATTTATTGACATATAAATCTAGGTAAGATAAAAAAAGATCCCGTAGTATTTACCCAAAAAAAAAAAAAAAGGTACGAACTAATAAGAATTAATTAGTGAATTTATACTTGATTAAAAAGGTTCAGTGACGATCACCACTGAAGATCAAAATCCAGTTTTAATGATAATCCAAACAAAAAACAAAGACCAAAAAAAAAAAAAACATAAAACACTTTCATATTACTAATAATCCTGAACCACTTTACATGACCTGTCTTTAATAACAATAGAACCAATGTGATATAAGTGACTCGAATTCATTATTTCTTATAAGGTGAACGAACACCCAACCAATGCACTTAAGATATGTTCGCAAAGAGTTCGTATGTGCGAAGTCGAAATTACTCAATTATGAGTAGCATAAAAGGTATCTTTAAATATTGTTATGCATAATGTCACAGAGGATTTTATTTTGCCCCTATGAGCCCCAGTGTCTTTCAATTTTATGTACATGTAAGGAGACGAATCTATAAGTGAGCTCCATTTGATAATCAATTTCATTCCCTAATTACTTCTTTTAATCTCAACGATCAAATCACAGCAATTCTAATGTCTCAGTACAAGATAAACATATTAATTATGTCATAATCTCTTTTGTAATTTTATGTATTATGGTGTATATTGTACGATGTAAAACTATTACAATAAGCATTTTGCAAATATAACATTATTTATATACCTGTCCGACCGCAGGATAAGGTTAGGTTATAGCATAAAATAATAATAATAAATAAATAAATAAATAAATAAGAACAAAATCTATTAATTTAACTATAAGCAAGTGTTAAATCCAAAGATAGATTAGAGCCTCCATAAGGTCCTGACTCGTAATGATTGATCCTCAGCCCCTAACACCATTGCAATCCAATAATGTCCATTATTAAGCAATATTACCTAATAAACCTGCTGAATTAATTTAAAAAATGATCTACCTAGTTTTCTTTCTTTCTTAATTAATTAATTAATTAAAGCCAACTATAGGGTGTTATTCCTTCAGATGCTACAAAGTACAACTACCAATCAAGATACATTTAATAATGTCATACATATTAGTTAATTAAGCCAACGTCATTGATTTTGACTGTTCTTTAATTATTATACTTTTATTTGTGTACTGCTGCTAAAGAACAAATCCGCATTTATTCACCAAAAATATGTCTATATATATTTCGCATGTATGTTATATGTTCTACTTTAAACGTATGTTTATAAATTGGAGATGGGGTCATGGGGCAAAAAAAATAAAAATAAAACAATTAAAATGAAAAGTTGTCCGATGTGAAGCCTTTTTTTTTTTTTTTTTTTTTCAAATGCTTGTTGGGATTCTTCTTCAAGTTTTTTTTTCTCCTTAAAAATTAATGGATTAGATAAAATAAAAAATAAAAATAAAAAAGACAACTAAAATATAATAGAATATAATAGTTATGATTATATCGAAGCCTCTAAGTTTTGCCAATCACCTACCAATTAAAATGACATAATTTCAATAGGCTTTCCACAAGGGCACAAAGTTAATGATAACCTAGTTGTTATGTTGACCTTTTCTCCTTTTTCTCTCTTTTTTTTTTTTTTTTTTTTGCCTCAATATGTCCCACGTCTTTGTTTTCTTCCATTCCTGTTCACAACTCCATGTTCACTTTAAAAAGTTTACAGTGTACTTTATCTGTCTAATTGATGTAACCAAATCATGTTTTTATCCCTATCCATCCAATTAATTTAACACAAACACTCACAAGCACGTTTAATGTGCAAGAAAAAAGTTGTAATCAATGGAAGAGACCTTAAAGTAAACTATTTTTAGTTTATCTTTGAGTTCAACGAAAAGACAAATAGTTTAGTTCTATTACCAGGAACTACAGGAAATAAAGTTAGTGAAATCAGGTATTTACGTGTAATAACATGAGTAATATATTTATATGTGTTTAAGAGAGAAAATATTATAAACAAGGCATTACAAATACTAATTATTTCTTATAGTCTCAAAATTAGACGAAAACACAATCTCCACAAACAATTGATTAACTCGAATAATGTATTGAAAGATAACAAGTATGTAACAATTTTCAAAATTATTCACTCACATAATACATGTGTATAAATGAGATAAACGTGATATGGGCATGTTTTTGATATTTTCAAAATTTTTTTTTATATGAAGTGGTAGGAACAAGATGCCGACTTTATACGATTTTTTATCCATAGATTTGAATAAAAAATGTAGCAAGGGACTTTAGAATGGCCATCGTTAGCCCCACTCACAATGTTATGGGATATATGGGGTGTTTGTTTATAAGTTTATTTTAAACTAAATTGTACTTTTTTCATCATGGTTTTTATCTTTTTCTGAAAAAGTTTTGTCTTTTCTGAAAAATTACTATTGGAACTTAAAAATCTTAGACTAAACTCATTCACCAAACACTCCCATAATTACTGATGTTAGAATATTTCCAAAACAAATAAAGAAACAAGTTCAATGATTTTTGTCAAAGATCTCTGTTGTTTTCTCAAAATTTGGCATCCAAAACCTTTTATAAGTTTCCTGTCTCTAGCTTCCATTAGTAGCATTTCACTCCACATGGTCACACTTCTAAAAGAACTTTAATAACGACACATTTTTGTATTTATTTTATTTCCTAAAACAAAGAATTGTTTTGATGTTGAAAGGCTAGAAAAATAAATTTAAAAGACCCTTATTAAGTATTCATACGTTCGAATAAATCCAAAGAGACGTTTAATATTAAACTAGTTTTTTAATTATTTAAAAAATTTCTAAGGAAATTATAAAGTGGAATAAAATAATGTGGTTATTAAAAAAAAAAAAAAAAGGAGAGGAATTTTAATGTGCATGGTACGACAACGAGTGGCATAGACGTAAAAACCAAGAAAAAGAAAAGGTGGAATTTAATAACATCGGAAAAAAGTGGGGGGGAAAACAAAAAATATCGCTGAGCAAAAGAGAAAAGCTGAGAAAAGAAAAAGGAAAAAAAAAAAAAAAAAGGAAAAGAAAAGAAAAGAAAAGAAAAGAAAATGACTGAGAAGGTTTTTTAGTTTCTGCGGACGAAAGAAGCAAAATCAGAAAGAAGCATTATTAACGAAGGGTTAGTTAAACTGAACTCCTGAAAATTTTCCACTTTCCCAAATCCATACAAGGAAGTTAAAGAAAGAAAGAAAGAAAAAATTATAATTTTCTCGTAGGAGAGAGACGGAGAGAAAATGCTGGGAAAGCTAGGGCTTGCTTGCACCGATCCATTTCTGTAGCTCCGATCTGTACGCTACCCAGACAAAGCAATAAATGCTTTAGATCCGGCTTTCTGATACAACATTCTTCGCATTGTAATTCGCATTCCAAGTCCTTTCTGGTTTAACTACGAGCTTGGGATCCCAGTGGCTCTCCAGCGGGCTTGCTTTTTCTTCTTCTTTCTTCTCACATGGTGGTGGACAATTTGAAGCCGGTTTTGACTTGGTAAGTCAAGCACCGCGACTGGTTTCTTCGAATTTCCTCAGTAATTTGGACTCCGCAAAAATGGAGTCTCGGAATGGTCAATTGGAGTCAAAATTCCAGTCCAAATTAGGGCTTATTTGAGTGATTCTCTTCATCTATTGAGGGAATTTAGGGTTTTTTTTTTTTTTTTGAGATTTCCGTACGTTGTATATATTTAGAAAGTATGTTAATTTTGATTGGTGTTTTCTCTGTTAGATTGGATATGGACGTCGGTTGGGCCTCTGCGTTTCGAGTGGTACAGTTGCTTCAGTTATTATGCTAATTTTATGCAAATGTTAATAAACAAGGATTTGATGTTGAGTTGACTTGGACGTCCCAGCTATGGTTCCTATGGGTATTGGGTCGCTTGCACTGGGAAATTAATTATTTCAGTATTTCTTTTTTCTTTTTTTGTCTCTTTTTTCCCCCCATTTGAGGGCGGCGAATCAGAAGACACTTTGGGGGTTTTAATTATTTAGTAGCTGGAATTGGATATACATTGTGGAAAATTCTGTCAAGTTAGGTCTTTTTTATTTTTTGGTGTTTGTTTGGGAGAAAGTGATTGAAGGGCTTATACAATCTGGGATTATACATTATGGAGAATTATTCGATGTCCAAGGATTGTTTGATTGTGGGTTTTGTGGAGAGATTTTTTTGGAGATTTTGAGACTCTAGCTTTGGTAGCTGAGAGAGATGCCTCCTTCTCCGGCATTGAGGTGTTCTCCCGGGAGGGAATCGAGAGCCAGCAATCACAAGCGAGGGCATAGTTTTGAAGGCGGGTTGATCTTCAGAGAGAAAGATGACGATCTCGCTTTGTTCAATGAAATGCAGACCCGGGAAAGAGAGAATTTTTTGCTTCAGTCCTCAGATGACCTGGAAGCCACATTTTGTAATATCTTATTCTGCCCCCTATTTTGTTTTTTAATGATTATTTTCCCTGAGTTTAGGGCTTTTCTGTTGTCTTTGGGTATTTTTGGCTTATGGGTATCTCGTTCTCTCCATGATTTGTCTTCAACAGCTAAGCAATTGCGGCACTTTTCTGATATTAGGCTTGGAATCTCGATTCCGGTGCGAGGAGAGAGTAGTGACTTGCTTAATGCAGATGGGGATAAAAATGACTACGACTGGTATGTTTTGATTTCCTAACTGCCGTCAAGTTGGAATATCTTTTGCCAATTCCCTGGCTCTACGGATTTTTTGTGCTTTCCATGCTCCACAGGAATTAATTTAAAATACAAAAAAATAAAATTCTATTTTCTAACTATTTTGGCATGGCGATCAAGTAGGTTGATTTTGGGTAAAAATGTTAAATGATACTATCATGTAGTCGGAGTATATTTAATCATTAAGTAAGCAAAAATGTTTATCGAACTATCAGCTAAGACTGTGTAATCCAGGCTGCATACGTGTTTGAATCTGACAAGTCGTCTGTTTGATGGTTGGAGTGTTTTGAGAAACTGAAATTTACTCTCTCTGCAATTTGTCTATTTCTTCGTACAGTCTTGAGTAAATAATTATCTTATAAGGATCTCTTTGACGTTGTTAATCTCGCCATACATACTATTCTTTTGATGGGTTTGATAATTATTTGTAAATTTATTTCAAAGGTTGTACACACCTCCCGACACTCCACTTTTTCCTTCTCTGGATGATGAGCCACCACAACTTAGTTCTGGTCGAAGGGGAAGACCGCGTAGCCAACCTATTTCTATATCAAGATCATCCACGGTAAGTGCGTAGGTCAGGTTAATGAAATATAGTTATGTGGATTTTGTCCTTTTAAACGTTTAGTCATACTACATATTTTGCAGATGGAGAAGAGTTATAGAAGCAGTAGGGGTAGTGCAAGTCCAAATCGTTTGAGCCCTTCTCCTCATTCTGGAAGTGGTTCGTTTCAATCAAGGGGAAGACCATCATCAACCCGTCAATCCAGCCCATCTCCTAGTGTACGATCTGCTACTCCATCACGAAGACCATCCACTCCCCCAAGTAAACCCTCGACGCCAGTCCCAAGGTCTTCAACCCCAACTCCCCGAAGAGTGAGTACTGGGTCTGGCGGTTCTGTTGGCTCATCTGGGGTAAGGGGAATCTCCCCTGTGAAGACAAGTCGGGGGAATTCTGCTTCGCCTAAAATAAGAGCATGGCAAACCAATATTCCAGGATTCTCCTCTGAAGCACCTCCAAACCTTCGTACTTCTCTTGCTGATCGACCTGCAAGTTATGTAAGGGGTTCCTCACCAGCAACCAGAAACGGAAGTGATTCTTCCTCCAAGTTCAGAAGGCAATCAACATCACCGACTGCATCTAGAAGTGTCAGTTCATCTCATAGTCATGATCGGGATCCATTTAGTTCTCACAGCAAAGGTTCTGTAGCTTCTTCTGGTGATGACGATGTAGACTCTATACACTCCATGCATGTTGGTAGCTTAGATAGGCCAACAACCAGAAGACTTGCTGCTTTCTCAAATAATAGAGCTCCCGTCCTTTCCAAAAAGCCAACCAGAGCAGCATCTCCATCTTCTGCTCCCAAAAGATCATTTGATTATTCTGCCCTTCGACAAGCGGTACTTTCTAAAGAATCATTTCTTTCTCCTATAAATTTGAAACCTGTTGCGTTTTATAGATTTTCTTAAAAGTGGGTACAAGGTTTGTATTTCCTATTTGTAGATAATCCATATATATATATATATATATTGGAGATATCTCTGTTTTCAATCTATGTTACGTATTTTTCATGATACAAGAGATGTTTATTATGTTGGTTCATTGTCTTTGTGAAAGAGACGGACACGCAGACGCACATTCCTGCTTATGGGCACTATTTCGTTGAATTGTCATGAGTATAGGGTTGTGGGTTAGGCTACATTGTGAATCTTAATGGTTTAGGACCAGTACTAGAGTCTTGTTGATTAGAAGCATGGAATTTTATTAGTCAAATTTTATGCATGGGCATTGTTTTCATTATCTTATTTAAGTTCTTTCATTTACCGAAAATTTTTTGTGGCTGTTTCTTTTGCTGCTGTGTAAACAAATAGAAATAGTTTGGCAATTGGTATAATGATGGAAGAACGTTGGGATCTTCAGCCTCTTTATTTGACATTCATGCTTAACTCATAATTAATGTGTGCATGGCTTATGTTTCACGTCTCATGTGCTCCATTGACCGATGCAGGATAACCGGAAAAGTCCTCCAAATATGTTTAGACCGCTTCTATCTAGTGTCCCTAGCACCACCTTTTATGTTGGAAAAGCAAGCTCTGTACAGCGTTCATTGGTCTCTAGAAATTCATCAGTCACAACTAGCAGCAATGCAAGTTCCGATCAAGGTACAAGTGCTGCCCTTGATACTGAAGGGAGTGGTCGTAACCAGGATGATGCAGCTAGTGAGTTTGAAAAGGCACAATATTCTGATGTTCATGAGGAAGTATTTGCCTTTGATAAGTTGGATGTTGTGGATGAAGCTATTGGACATGAAGTTCACGATGGATCAACTGAAATGAATAACAAGGACATGAGTACAAGCCCTAAAGTTGATTTTGGTCTTGCTGAGCCTGGAGAATCCCGTCACCACGGCACTGTTACAGATGTGGGTCCAAGTTCTGAAGCTTCTCTTGCTAACGAGGATTTTTCAGAAGTTGGTAGTCTTGAAATTATGGCAGTTTGTTCTAGATGTGGTTGCAAATATCATGCCTCTGAGCAAGAGGAAAGTGACACTAGGCTCTGTCCAGAATGCAATAAGAAAGACGAACTGTTGAGGGTAACCACTCTGGAGACGGCTACAGTTACCGACTCCTCTCCAGTGCTGTTTACAAACATTTCACAAGACGAAAAACCTTCTGATGATTCGGACTATGTTATTGTTGTACCTGCATTGCCGCCAGTTAGTGATGTGACTGAGTCAAAGAGCTCCCAGGACAACGAGAATGTCAAGGAAGGAAAAACTCGTTTCAGTGAGGGGAGCCATAACTACTTGGAAGAAAATTCTCTTGCAAGGTCAGAGGTAGAGAGAGGCGAGGGTCTGCTTGCCAAGCAGCAAGAGGAAGGCCAACCAGCTATTGGTCACGGTCCGCCTAATGATGATGCTGGGGGTCAAAAATCGCACCACTCCACTGACTATCCAAATTTAAAGGTTGATCTATCAGTGGGTGCAGGAATTTCTGTTTTACTGAAGAGGACAAGCAGTAGCAAGGGGCCTGTTGTTCGAGGCAGAACTTTTTCGGCTGCTAGCATACCTTATGATGATCTCTCCTATGCTAAAGATGCTACGAGCAGCATGAGAAGCTCCATCGGACATGGTAGCTTCTCAACGTCATCCTCTATTGATTTTAGTGCTAGACAAACGGATATCCGGGTGCAAAGGCAGTTAAGCGGCAAAAAATCAGACATGGAGTATTGCAGAAATGACAAAAGCACAAAACCTCAAAACTTCGGTTCATCTTTCTCAGGGAGTACAAACCTTGCTCATCAAGCAACTGCTCTTTCAACGAGCACAAATGAAGATAATTTTCAGTTCTCCATTCCCAATATGGAACACGATGTTGCACAGGGGACACTCGTAACATCTCAAGAACAATTGCTAGGCTCACCGCATACTGAAGCAGATTTTACTGATATATCTTCCACGAGAACATTCGTTGTTGAGGAAGATCGCAGCAGCAGAACAGTTGATGAATCTACCTCGGAATTGCGGCCTCGATTTGATAGTGGGTTTGAGCATGACTTAGTAGAATCACTTCCGAATAGCGATGGCTGTCCTTTGCATGACGTAGAGTTTTCAAAAGATGCAAGTAATGTGACAGAAATAGAAGCACTGTATACAATTCCCAACACTGATGTGGTGGATGCTGAAGATGTCACAACTCATAGCTCCATGGTTACAACATCGGAAATAGAAGTTGAAAAGCATTATCATGGCGCCCCTGGTTCACAAAGTGAAAGTGTCTCGCTTGCATCAAAAAGCACCAGAGAGGAACTTCTGGAAGCTTCACCTTTTACCCCTTCCGACAAGGAAATGATAGCTTCTGCTCCAGATCAGGCATGTGACATCCTAGGTATGATCTATCTTGGATTGTGATTTCTATTATTCTGTTTCATTAGTGTATGTCTTATCGTCAAATCTTATTGAATATACACTACTCTAGGATGTTCTGTTTGAAGTGGGATTTTCCTGAGATGAGTTTATACTTGAAGTAGGATTTTCTTGTGATTACTTCCCCATCTTTTGTGTTTTCACCTTTTTGACTGACCAAATATGTCTATTTATTAGACGAAGAATCAAGGATAATGGTAGAGTGTCAAAAGGGAAGCAAGGCTAGAAGCCTAACACTCGAAGAGGCGACAGATACAATTCTTTTCTGTAGCTCTATTGTCCATGATCTAGCCTACCAGGCGGCAACTATTGCAATGGAA
Source organism: Ficus microcarpa (assembly GCA_025413485.1). Classification (NCBI taxonomy): domain Eukaryota; kingdom Viridiplantae; phylum Streptophyta; class Magnoliopsida; order Rosales; family Moraceae; genus Ficus; species Ficus microcarpa. Next base: position 1,757,084 of record CM046385.1, on the reverse strand, counting down.
AAGGAAAGCTCAGAACCATTAGAAGGTTCTCGGCCGACGGTTACAATATTGGGAAAATCCAATCATGATAGGAAGGATCCCCCACGCGGCAGAGCCGTTGGCAATCGCTCTTCGAAATCCCAAAAGACGAGGAAAAGGCATTTGGAGACAGATGCCAAACCTCCGACCATGACTGAGAATGACGAGAATGCTGTTGAACCATTGAAACGCAATGTTGAGCCTCCTAACAAGGTAGACAGTTTGAAGCCCCCAAAGCTGGAATCAAAGTGCAATTGCACCATCATGTAAAGATCGATCAGCGCTCACCATGCGTCTCCGCCAACCCCGTTAGCATATACCAAGCGCGATGGTGGAGCCGAGTCCTTGTATTTGGCTTAATGTTTGAGGGGCCGTTTGGATAATGTCGATTGTTTCTGTTGGTTCCCATTTATTTGTAAGAAATGCCACGTTCTATGGTGACGAAATTGTAAAGTTTCTTATTTTCTTTTCTTTTTTCTTTTTCCTACCCTTTTATCACTAGGCTATTATTAGTTAAGGCAATGGAGGGTTGTGTTTGCTCCAGATGCCACATTCTTGTTGGTGATTCCGATTTGGTTCAGTTTATCCCAGTTAGAGATAAAGTGTGAGTGAAAAAAAACCACCCATTCATATTCGTTGTGATTGTGAAAGAATATACCTCCATTTTTGTTCCATCTTTAACAAAGAGAGATCAGAATTCTTATTTCCCTAACATGCTTCGATTTTACCTAGCCAAAAAAAAAAAAAGAAAAAAAAGAAAAAAAAAAAAAAAAAGAAGAAGAAGAAGAAAAGGAAAGCTTCGAATTTGGAAGAAGCACATTTTGGGAGATTAAAAACGACATGTCGTTTGGGTAACCATTGTTCAATAGAATTTGATTAGCCGTTAAGGTTCTAAATTTGATGTCGTTTCTATGATAACTGTAAACATTGGAGTTTAAAGAAGAAAGACGTCTTTAGCAGCCCCAAAAAAAAAAAAAAAGAAAAAGAAAAAAATTGTTCTCGTTAGAGTATAAATAGCAAATAATGAAATAGGACGAACATGTCGTTTAGACAAATGATGTTCTTGAAGATGTCGTTTTGGATTAAAGAAAAGCAAACAATGTATAAAATATGTCGTTTTAGCCGAAAACAAGATGTGGCTCTTGAAGGTAAATGACGACCGGATCTGAGACGATAATGAAAACGAGGTAATTAAATCGTTTATTGCATAAACATCGGGAAACAATTACCATAAAAACAAATTAATTGAATATAAAAGCTACTTCAAGAAAGGATACATTTTTTTTTTAAGAAACGACAATGATTTTTATTTTTTTAACTTAGAGGATTCGACCGTTGTATTTTTAGATAATATCAAATATAATTTTCTTGATGTCTATAATGATTAAATTTTAAGTCATCCGCGACACCAAATTTGGAAAATTTTCAACAAAAAGCAACAAAATTTACAAATATGAATGATAACATTTATACACATGTCTTGTAGATGACAACACAATGCGAGCTGAAAAACGACCGCTATTCATTAAAACGACAGCAAGCTTTCAGTCAAAAAACGACAGAAAACATTTTAAAAGTGATGACATGTCGTTTTTAATAAACGACAAGCATTTCCAAACCAAAAAAAGAAAAAAGAAAAAAGAAAAAAGAAAAAGAAAATCACATGGCGGGAAAACACAAAACGATTTCAGTAATCGAAGGCGGGCTTTCCCTGTTTGCCTCTCTCCATTTTTCACCTCCTCTCTTCCATGGATTCCGATTCCGATTCCGACGGCTCTCACGTCTCCACCACTCCTCCAAGAGACCCCAACCCCTCAGCTCCGCCGCCTCCGCCGGCACTGGCGCCGCCGACTTTTAGGTCTTTGGTCTTCTCCTCCACCAAATCCAGAATTAGGGCTAGAACTGCCTCTTCTCCTCACTCCAATCGCAAGAAGAAGAAGAAGTCCTGTCACAAGTCTTCCTCTGCCGATCCAATTCCCACCGGGATCGACCCATCGCCGGCCTCCGACGACGCATTTCCAGTTCTATCCACCACTCTGCCTTTCCAAATCCGCAGCCGGCCGTCCGATCAGAGCCGCACGGCTTCCGCAGTCGATCGCACTCTTGAAAACCTCCCCGCCGGGTTCTTTTCCAAGTCGGCGTCGTTCTCGAAGATCCGACGGTCCAGTCTCAGTTTCGATCACGTTGAGGATGATACGTGTCCTTCTTCGGCGCCGATTCCGCAGCCCAAGGCTGATGAGATTTCCGCGCCGGATTCTTCGGCGGCCGATTGGTTACCGGAAGAGCTCGAAGGCGAAGCGGCTTTTGGTAATGGAAGAAGTGCGGCGAAAGTAAGGAAGCATTCTAATTTGATCGGAGGTAATGTGCCTCTTCCGCAAGAGAAGCTTCGAAAATGTGGCCGTGAAGGGAATTTCGTGAGGCTTAACATGAAGCGGAATAAGCGGAAGTTCTTGAACAGAAGAGGAAGTAGTTCTTCTTATTCGAGTGGCCGGCGATCTTATAGAAGGTATAAGAAAAATTTTAGATCAGAAGGTGAGGCCAAGACGGAGGAGGGTGTTTGTGAGGAAGATGGTTTAGTTACCGACACGAAAATGCAAAATAATCATCGGGCAGAGGGTAAAAGAGCGAAAATGGACGGCGAAATAATCGAAGAGGTGATTTCGGCAGTTCAAAATGAACCGTCTGATGAGAATTTGGTCAAGTTGTTGAGCCTAACTCGTGGATATGATTCGTTCCGGGAAGGGCAGTTGGAGGCAATAAAGATGGTTCTTTCTGGGAAATCTACGGTGCTCGTTTTGCCTACAGGTGCTGGAAAAACGCTGTGTTATCAGTTGCCTGCCATGATTTTGCCTGGGATAACTTTGGTCGTAAGTCCTTTAGTTGCATTGATGATTGATCAGCTAAAACAGCTTCCTCCCATGATTCATGGTGGTCTTTTTTGTAGCAGTCAGGTGGTTCTTTCTTTCTGTTTTTCTCATGCATAGAAACAACATCTTGGTAGTGATAACAATGAGATCTTTTTTTTTTAAAAACTCGCTTTAGACACCTCAAGAAGCCTCAGAGACATTGCGGTTGCTGCAACAAGGTGCCATAAAGGTGGGTTCACCAACAATTTGTTTCCTTTGTTGGATTGCATTTTTAATGTCTCTATTGCTTTGTAAAATTTGCTTCCCGAATTATTGTTGTTTCTTGTCATATCGTAGTGGTGTTCCTACATTGCAATAGTTGAGATTTTTACTTTTCTAAAGAGGAAATGCTTAGAAGTTATGGTGCTTATTTTATGTATGGTGTTTTCCCCTTTTTTTTGTAAAGCTAATTCCTTTGCGGGGTTTATTTCAGGTGCTTTTTGTGTCACCAGAAAGGTTTTTGAATGCGGAATTCTTATCAATATTTTCTTCTAACATCTTTGTATCGCTTGTTGTGGTGGATGAAGCTCACTGTATATCTGAATGGTGAGTGGGATCGCAACTAGCTCTTCTCCCCTTAGGCATCAGTTTGTCAATATTTGGTCTTTTTACTTCTCTCCTGCTTTTATGGGTGAATTTATTCATAATGCATTTGTTGATGTTGTATGAGCTATTGATTTCAGGTCACACAATTTTCGGCCCGCATACATGAGGCTAAGAGCTTCATTACTTAAAGCGAAGCTCAATGTTGATTGCATTCTTGCCATGACAGCTACAGCCACAACCACAACTTTGCAAGCTATCATGTCTGCACTAGAGATTCCTTCAACCAATATCATCCAAAAACCCCACTTAAGGGACAATTTACAATTGTCGGTGTCATTGTGTAGAAATAGGCAAGTGCAGCTTTGTGTTTCTTTCCTAGCGTTCTATTTCTTGAACGGTCAACTTAAATATATTGAATTCACCCATGATATTCAATTTCTTGAATAAAACTAGAATGAAAGATCTGTTGGTACTGCTAAAGTCTTCTCCATTGACAGAAATCCAGAGCATCATTGTATATTGCAAATTTCAGGTATATTTAAAGCTACTTCATATGTTCTCTGTTCTTCTATTGACCTTAAACACTCTGCAGCGTACTTCGTATAGTAGGTGTATCTAACGCCATTCCAGACTAGCTCACACAACTCTGTCTAAATATACCCCTTTCTTGTATAATGGCTCCTGATTCTAGATCAGCATACTACTCTCCTATTGTATTTCTAGCTTAAATTGGCAATTAATTGTTGCACTCTATTGTTGCAGTCTGAAACTGACATAATAAGCAGATATTTATGTGATAACAACATATCGGCAAAGGTTAAGTTTCATTTTCTCAGTTGGTACAACTTTGTTTCAAGTCTTGTTGCAGAATTGTTACGCCTAACCAGATGTAAAATGTTGCTCAGGGTTACCACAGTGGTATACCGGCAAAAGATCGCAGCCGTATACAGGAGTTATTTTGCAGGAACAAGATCCGAGTGGTGAGTAACCTATTCAGTTGATTTCAGCTTATAAAAAAGAGGGGGGCTTTATATTTTGCTATCTATTGGCCTTCCAATAAACATAGTGAACAGCTTTCATGTTCTTATGTCATTAACTATTTCCTCTAATCAAAGGTTGTTGCAACTGTGGCATTTGGCATGGGGCTTGACAAGAGCGACGTTGGTGCTGTAAGAAAACTAGACACATTGTAGCGTTGATTTGTTGCATTGCTTTATATCAAACTAGATCTACCTTAAGTTTATGGAACTGAAGAAATCATATTTCCTGAACAAAGAAACGTTGTCATGTTTATAAGATCTGATATTCTGGATCTCTTAAGATGTCCTTCTGCTTTGTCTATCTACATTTGTATCCGTGCAAAGCACACGTCCATTACACACATGCATATAATTATTGGATCTTTGAGTTGCAATATTTATATGTTCTTTTGTACATAAGTTATGAATTAGTATTTAGCACTGTGATTCGCTAACAGCATCTGCTTCAGGTCATTCATTACAGCTTGCCTGGAAGCTTGGAGGAGTATGTTCAGGTAGAAATGTGATTTATAAACACTTGCTATTTGAGGAGATATTTAAAGTAAAGTTCCCTGACATAAGAGTGATACGATTTTGTAGGAAATCGGGCGAGCTGGAAGGGATGGGAGGTCATCCTATTGTCATCTATTTTTAGAGGATGACACATACTTCAAGCTACGAAGTCTCAAGTTCAGGTAGTTGAATAATATTTGTATGTTTCCTTTCCATATGAGTTTCAGAGAAACTAATATCGCAGTTTCCTATTCTTAGTGAAGGAGTCGATCAATATACAGTAGACAAATTCCTTTGTGAAGTTTTCACCAACGACAAGAAGTCACAAGGGAAAGTTTGCTCATTAGTAAAAGAACCTGCTTCTCGAAAGTTTGATATGAAAGAAGAGGTTTTTCCCTGCTACTATTCCTGTTCAATTTTCTAATTTGTAATGTGTTTCATCACGCATGCTGTGGTTTTAGTATTGGAGCACCTTGTTATGGTCCTGAGGTATAATTTATATGCTGACACTTTCTTTTACTATTTTTGTATTTATCAGGTCATGTTCACACTTCTAACACAATTGGAATTGGGTGAAGTGCAATACTTGCGTCTACTCCCTCAGATAAATGTAACTTGCAGTTTGAGTTTCCATAAGGTAGATAGCAAGTTTGTTTCCATCTTTTGTTTATCTGGGAGTTCTATTAGCTTGCTTGCATGTGAGAATACGAGTTCCTGCAGGTCCTTCACAGCATCAGGCAGAAGCTGTTATCATGTAATAATTGGCACAAAATGAAATTATTAAATGATCTCATGGTACAATCTAAGTATGAACATACATAGCATGTCTCTATCACATTTTGTGCTGAGAGAGCAATTTCCTTTCACGTGTTTCTTTTTTTAAATTATTTTTTATTGACTTATTTAATTGTTTCTTTAAAGTAGTGAAACTTACCGTAATCGTACTTGCATGAATGCAGACCCCTCCCGACGTGCTTGCTGAGAGGGATGTTGTGGTAGCTGAAATTCTGAAGCAGTGAGTGTCTCTGGTAGTTTAAAGTCCAAAACTAACTGAATAATACTTTAGGTCAACAAGATTTTGCTAAACAAACGTTGACCATTGAGATTTCCAGGTCTGAAATGAAGCAAGGGGAGTACGTGTTTGACATACCAACTGTGGTAAACGCAATTGGAATTACTACTACTGATCTATCAAATCAGTTACAGAATCTCAAGGTCTGGATGTTTTAGAAGATAATATTTCTCAACCATTTTAGCCATTGGACCTAAAAACAAAGTTCAATTTACAAGTTATCGCAAAGCTTCACTTCAAATGCTAGGATCATGAAATTTACGAGTTATTTTATCTTATTTTATTTTTTTTGGTTGGAAAGATTTACACCAACCTTATCCCTCGTCACTGCACGAGATTAAATAAAAATAGTCTATTTTTGTTTTTCTTTAAACGTTTATCATTTTGGTAGCTTTTTGAAGTCATTGCATCTAGATAATTGGGCTCTGAACAAACTACAGCTAGATGTGTTTCATTTTCTAGAATAATAAGTACTACTTTGGCATATGTTTCTTTTTAAGTAAAAAATCTCTCTTTTCGTTTTTGATATTGTTTAGTTCAAGGGAGAAGTAAGGTATGAGCTGAAGGATCAAGCCTACTGCTATACGATTATTGAAGTTCCTGCAGATCTTTGTTCTCTATCAGCACATCTTGTAAAATGGCTATCAGAGGTGGAAACTTGCAAGGTTATTATCATATCGTGGGCCAAAAGGCTGTGTGCAATTTCAATAAAGAGTGGACTAAAGTTCTATCCATGTAGCTTTTATTCTGAGAGATGTCACTTTTCCTTTGAAGTGCTTTTTTCCTGTTATTGCTTCTCTACGTTTTTTAGTTGTTAGTGCTAGAGATGACGATCCTTCCAAAGTAGAGTCATCGTTTAGTGGTCATTGTAGTCTTTCAGGTCAATCGGTTCAACAAACCCAGGTCATGACTCATAATCATGTTTGCTTTCTCGAGTTACAATATCTGTTTGATTGGCTTCTCACAATTTTTATGTTCTTGGTAAATTTTCAAAAAATAGTTGCTCTCCATGGAATTTGACCTATGAATAACTTATGTTCTGTCTTCTTAATTAGGTACGGAAATTGGATGCGATGTTTAATGCTGCTGCATTCGCTGTTAATTCGTGTGAGAAATTGCATGGTTGTTGTGGAGCCCAACATACGCCATGCTTGCAAAGAAGAATTTTGGATTATTTTAACGAAAATGATGATAATTATGATCTCCCTAATAAGACGGGTCAAAGCAGGTTTGTCCAGATATTTTACTTTTAGTGTTATTCTGTTGGAATCTCTAATACCCAGCTTGTCAAAAACTGATATCTGTAAACTTGAATCCTTTCCTTTTTCTTTATCTCCATTTCATCATATGCTGATTGCATTATCGTTTCACCTGCAGCTCATTCTTGCGAGCGGACATAAAAGTAAGAAGCTACAACATTGTACTTGGATTCTGTGATCAGCGCTTGACTAGTGGTTTTAACTGGTACCCTTTGTTGGAATGACAGGTATTTCTGCAGAGTAACTCGCAAGCAAAATTCACTCCCAGAGCTATTGCAAGGATAATGCATGGCATTGCAAGCCCGGCTTATCCATCCACAATGTGGTCAAAAACTCATTTCTGGTAGGTTACAAAACGCAATTCATTTTGAATATGTAGAGTTCGAATATGTGGAGTTCGTCTGACTTGGAGGCCAGTCAAGCTCAAGCTAATATTGTAATTCTGCACTGCAGGGGAAGGTATACAAAAATCGACTTCCAGGTTGTAATGGAAGCGGCGAAGACAGAACTTATTAATTTCGTCAGAAAGGAAGCTACCTAGCATATAAACTCAGGCACACTGTTACAGATGGATCGCTGAAGGTGATTACATGATTGAAATTACAATCTAGTATTTAGTTATAAGATATTGAAAGTTTCTACTGGAACTGGAATTTACTGTCCCCTTTGCTTCTTTTCAGGAATCAGATAGATAAAATACAGTAGAACAGAAGGGTTGACATATTAGACTGAAAAATAGAAGATGTTTATAAAGCTTACTCGTTGAAGTCCTGCAGCAGCCAAGTTATGGTAGGTAAGCTGCCTATTATGTAAAGTGATGATTCCAAGTCAAATTCGTAAATCATGGGATATCAACTTACAAGTCACGTGAGTTGTTATTTTTTTATTGGTTGGTTTTTAAAAGATTACCACATCAATTTAAGTTAAATGGTTATATAAAGTAGTGAAGAGATGACAATTCAGTTACTCTCTCAGGCGGACATTGGAGGGAGAGCGAGGGCTTGACATTTGGACATCTGTTGGTTTCCTTGCAATCGCTACATTTAAAGCTGTAAAAGAGGAGATTTCTTATTGCAACGAGATTTTAAGTAATTTCTTGTGTAAATTGCTATTTATGTCCGTAATAGTAAGAGTTTTGTTTGTTATAATGTTTTTTTTTTTTTTTGGAAAAAAAAGACATCTAGTGATTGGTTTTTTTCCACAATCAATTATATCTGGATTCTCCAATAACACGTGGTCATCTGTTTTGTAAATAAAAAATTGATAATAAAATAGTAATCCATACGCAATTGTTTGTGCATGTCTTTTACTTTTAAAGTCCTTTAAAAATTCATTTGCAAGATTGTTCAGTCAAACATTCTTTAAAAGTTTATTTTTTATGTATAGTATATACTTTTTTTTTTCCTTATTTAAAATATAATATTTTTTTTTTCTTATGAGTGTAATTATTCATTCAATACTGAAAAAGTAAAGGCAAGTAACGTGGAGTTAAAGTTAAATACTTAAATCCAATTTTGAGTTGTGATGTCAAAATAATTGAATGCCATACTATTGAATGGATTTGCCATTTTCTCACTTATTTCTTTTGTGATGAGTACATATAAAATCCCAAACAGAAATTTTTAGAAATGAGATCCATTTGGATATTGGTATATTCTAGTACATGTTGAAAAAAAGAGAGGCATATTCAGTTCTCTCATCTTAGAGAGAGAGAAACCAATAGAGAGAGAGAGAGAGAAAATATTCATTCATCTATCTTAGAGAGAGAGAGAGAGAGAGAGAGAGAGAGAGAGAATAAAAGTGAGGACCGAAGACCGTTAGTTAAATATGAACTTGGAAGAAGCAACAAAACATGCCAAGCCAAAACTCCTCTCTCTATCTCTCTCTCTCCTCTCTCTCTCTCCTTCTCCTCCATACACACACACACACGCGCATACGCATAACAATTTGCAAAACTCTCTCATAGCCTGAAACTCCGTTGGATTGCGTCACCAATCTCTCTCATTTTCTCTGTCTTTCTGAGCTAGCCTTTTCGACATTTTCTTTTCGGAAATTTGAAGGGAAATTTCCGAGGGGGTTTTGTTTCGTTGAAAAATCAAAGGAAGAAGAAGTGACGGAGAGAGAGAGAGAGAGAGGAAAGCAATGGATGAGATGACGGCAACGTCGGCTATGGCGGCGGCGGCGGCGACGGGAGGTGCTTCATCGACGTCCTCTTCGATCTTCACGAATTACCCTCTCCTCTGCGCTTTCGTTGCTTTCACAATTGCTCAATTCGTCAAGTTCCTCACCGCCTGGTATTTCTCTCTCTCTCTATGCATACATATATATTTATATATACACATATATATATGTATGTATGTATATAAGTTATTCGGCTTCGTGAGCCGTCTCGAATCCGGATCTTAAATTTATTGTTTTATGTTGATTGAGAATCTTTACTGAATGAAAACGAGAAAGAATTGAAAAGGCTGTGTTGTGATCGGCATTTAACGTTCTTGTAATTGATTATATGTTTCTTTGGATCTAATTTCTGGTGGAGGTTTTGGTTACTTTGCACAGATCTTATTGTGGAAAAGAATCAATTTAGCTATTATACTTTCCTTTAATCCCCAGGATTTTGAGCTCAAGAAATATATCTATATATATATATTTATGTACATATACATTTAGATATTTCTGTGTTCTCTTGTATCTCTATTAATAGTTATTTCCTTCTTGATTTTCTTTCTTCTTGGAAGTGGGAATGTTTTTTATATATACGTTTAGATATTTCTGTGTTCTCTTGTATCTCTATTAATTGTTATTTCCTTCTTGATTTTCTTTCTTCTTGGAAGTGATATTGTTTTTTATATATACGTTTAGATATTTCTGTGTTCTCTTGTATCTCTATTAATTGTTATTTCCTTCTTGATTTTCTTTCTTCTTGGAAGTGAGATTGTTTTTTAAACTTTTATTAGCTATTTATTTACTAAAGAGATAGTTCTAGGGTTCTAGCTGACTGAGCCACAGACAGAATTGGTTGGGCCATTGAGGAATTCCATCCGATTGTTCAACTTCAGTTGGCCTATTATCATGGTTTCTCATTAATCGATATGGGCAGGGAAAATGAGATTTGTTAGGAAAAACTTGGTAGTTTTTCTAGTGGGTGATCTATTTTAAACTATGGAAAACAATTAAAGGTGAAAGCTTTGAGTCTTATGCTTTCTTAGATTTGCAGGTATAAAGAAAGACGATGGGATCTCAAGCAACTTGTTGGGTCTGGCGGAATGCCGTCATCTCATTCTGCAACTGTTACTGCTCTTGCTGCCGCCATTGGATTCCAGGAAGGCTTTGGAGGGTCGATCTTTGCCATTTCATTGATCCTAGCGTGTGTTGTATGACCCCTAACTGATACGAATGAAAATCTTGTTTAGGTTTCATTACTCTTCAGAAACGTCTGAAGCACATGTTTTAGAAGGTAGCCCATGTTCTGGCCCTGCGGGGAGATATCTAATGTATATATGTTGGTGGCAGGTCATGTATGATGCCACTGGTGTAAGACTGCATGCTGGACGCCAAGCAGAGGTTTGCCGCTTTTCCACTCTTGGTTCTGTTTACAGCCACCACACACCTCTTTCTTCTTGTTCCTTTGTCACTGTTTCAAGACCTTGTATAAGAGTTAGCATTTTTAGAAATTATGGTTTCAATTCAAGTGCTTTCAAGTTTTTATAATCGTAATATCTGGACTTGGAGAAGTTCTGTTTACGCACTTGCAAGCTGTGCTAGTTTTAACTTTTAATATTTCTCTTTCTTGACCAACTTGGTTTCATGTATTTAACTTCAATATCAATTTTTCAGGTTCTTAATCAAATTGTTTACGAACTTCCTGCCGAGCATCCTCTAGCTGAGATCAGACCCCTGCGTGAACTCCTTGGCCACACCCCTCCTCAGGTTCGTCGCATTGCTTTAGATTGTTTCCCATAACTTCTCTTCTAATGGTATCGGTGGATATATTATAATTGGTTTACTGTAGTACCTTTTCTTTGAAATTAATTTTGAGAATGAAAATTCCTATTATCATATTGTTCCTTTGCTTCCGCTAGTCATATCGTATGTTATATACGTGATGTGTTATAAACACCGTGAAGAATAAAGTTGAGTAAAGTTGGAGCATATGCTTTGCTAGACTTGATGGATTTGGAGTTTTCTAATCCTAATTCATCCAGAGGCTTGTAGTTGTACTCGACCTTTTACTTTTAGAAACTTGATTATGTGTTTAAACATCTTTAGGGCTAATGGTATCTCTGTAGAAGATACTTGTGTAAGTTATAGATTGATACTCCCTTTGTTATTTGACGCACATATACACCGTCACAGATTGTCGTTTCCTTCTCTAATACGATCCAGTTACAGGTTGTTGCTGGCGGATTGCTTGGAGTTATCACTGCTGCTATCGGCCATTTGATAATCTTCTTTGTTGGACAAACTTGATGTCTGAAAAAGACAGTATTTGGCAGCATTTCTGGTCGCATCTGCAATGGTTAGATTCACGATGACGCCTTTGGACAGTATCACAACTCAAAGAGCAATAGTAAAATACAGGGTCGGTTCAGGCTTGCATAGGAGTAACGTTGCTCGTTCGTGTTAGCATATTCTTGCATCAGACTTGTTGCTACTTTTGTTCAAGACTAGTTTTGGGAAATTGTATTAATTGATTTGAGGCTTCAATTTGACGAATGTACATGTTGAAAGTTCAAACCATTTAGTATTAGACCCAAATGCTTGCTTGCACTGTCCTCAATTTCGATTACAAGTAGTCAAGCAAAGTACATGGGGAACATTAAAAATTTTTGAGTACAAGTGAATAATATCAAGATTCCTTCATTGTCATCTACTTGAAACCAAGAACAGCAGAGAAAACCCTTTTCATTTCCTTTTTAGGGTCCGGAACAAGTCCTGATTTCTCGCGCCACGCAATGTGCTCGTCCGGCCTAACAAGGATGGCTCCTTTGGCAGCCATCTTACAGATATCCCACCATGATGGTGAAGTGGGTGACTTCTTAACCTCCATAACATCTATGTAATTCTCCCACGGAGCCAATGATGCTTCACTTCCTACTTCAATTCCTTTTGAATTCTCGTCAGACCAAAGCACGCATACTCTGACGGAAACTTTGAATTCCTCGGCCACCTCTAATGCCGCCCGAGCTAGATGATAAGACGATCCAATAGGCGCTATAATGAGAAGAAACTCGACTTTGTCCCCGGATACAAGATCCAGGGTCGAAATGATCTGCCATTAAGGATCATGCTGTGTTACTAAACCATAAGGGAAATTATGGAATACTCAAAAATGTGAAAACAAATTAGACGTATTGATTATCATAAAGCCAGCATACCTTACTTGAGGAATTCAAAAATAATCTCACATTCATATGGGGCAGTCTGCACCCCGGATCTGCAATAGGAGTATATTCCCTCCGACGACCGGTAGGTGCTTCAGGAGTACCCCCAACACTTTTACAGGCAGGAAAAAGTGCTCCTTCAAGGTATCTAACAGTGATGAATAGAATTAGATGTACTGTAAAGATGCTTTTTTCGTCGATGATCCAGTTACCAAGTTGGTTAACTAAACCAACGAGTTATAAAGAGCAACGGAATTAGTCGGTGGGCAAACCTTAAAACTGGATTGAAAGGATGCAGATTATATTTAGGCACTGGTCTTATAAGAAGTCGTGGTTACCTGAAACCAAGATCCTCTGCAGGGAACTGGAGTTGAAGGCTCTTTCCTTCATCAAATATTTGTCTTAGCTTAGCCAGCCTTAAAAACCCAAGTGGGTTCTTTTCATTCAGAAAAAATTCTGAAACTTGTGCACGTCCTATTGCAAAAATTCCATCCAAAATTGTCCTCTGTAGTCCAGATGGTAGAACAGCACCAACTCCATCATTTATAGCACGATGCACTGAGAATGAAGAAATGATAATCAACAGATGCATTTAAACCAAAAAGGAAGCATAACAAATTACCAAGCTGAAGGTCCTTTTTTTCTTTTTTTGATAACCTTGGTGTCCGCCAAATTCTAGATCAAGAATAAAATCTAAGGTGATTAGCTGCTTTGGTTTACCCGAGTTTGCAATACTTGGATCAAGACCAAGTGTGGCAGGAACTTCCATGGCTGCTTTGAAGTTTTGAATGCTAAGTTCCGTGTTGAAAATGGCGACCTGGCATGAAAACATATGTCTGCATGTCAAAAAGCTACTCAAGTTCAAGGGAAAAAAAAAGTGTGAAGCTACAAAAGTGAAAAGGACAAAACCAATACCGGCCTACGTTCCGTTTCATAAGTATTAAGCATTGAAAATGGTGCAATACCCTTTACAACGGAAGCTATTTTCCAGGCCAGGTTGTGAGAATCCTGAATTCCAGTGTTCATTCCTGCATAAATCAGGCAGAATTGTAAAGATGACTTCTGTTCTTTATATTCAACAAAACAATTTAAATCAACATTCATATTTCTACACAGGGAACAACTAACCAAAGCCACCAGCAGGAGGGAATCTATGAGCAGCATCACCAGCAAGTATTATATGGTTGTCGCAACATAGAAACTTTTCCGCAACTTCAGCATGCATAACCCATGGCTTTATATCAATCACAAATAAGTCTTCTAGCTCTCGACCAACCAGTTTAAAGATCAACTCCTGACACATCTAAAAGAATAAAGTAGACATTCACGTTAGTAAATTTAATTAAAAGGCCCATTCTAGCACATAAATATGTCAATAGCCCATTCTCATTTTCAAGTCTCAATCCAGTACACATTCTTCACATAACAAGAAAAATTGTTATGGGATGCCACACGAATGATCGTAGAGCAATCTACATCTGTAACAAATGGAGATTGGAGAGTACCTCGGGACTAAAATCCTGGACATTTTGTTGAGGTGGATAAAATGGTATCTGCAAGATGATAGGAGATAATCAAAGAATTTGCAAATTTCAAACAACCTGAATATTTTTCAGAACATTTTTTGACAGCAGAATACCTGGAAAACAAATTCACCTTCGTTGAGATCATGTGCAACAAGTACCCCAATGGCTTCAGTATTGAAAATAAAAAACAGCATGCCAGGTCTCTCGTTGAGCAAGTATTGGCCAAGATCTTTGCTCAAGAAATGGACACTTACAAGCTTTTGCAACTCTCTTTCACCTTTCATACCTATTCCTGCAAGCTGACGTACAGTACTTCCAGCACCGTCCGCACCAACAAGGATATCACACCTGATATTCCTCTCCATATACTCTCCGTCCTTGAAAAGAGATGCAGTTACAGTTACACAGTCATTACTGGCATCTATGGATAAACACTCATGACCCATTAAAATCTGCCTTTCCCTGAGAATCCCATGGTTGAGGCCTACCGATTCTTCAGATGCACGAACTTGGAAATTAAGATTTTCAAGCTGCTTAAGCAGTAACCTCATCAACTTGTACTGGGAGAAATGTGCAACAGACACTGGGCTAACAATATGCTCAAAATCTGGCAATTAAAAGAACAACAATAAACATTTATCAACTACATATTACACGACTTACAATGGCCTTGAATTATCATAATATCCTAACACCTAAAATTGCGCGGTCCAGAAAGTAAAAGGTTGGAAAAGTAAAGAAGATCAACTTTGCACCTTGAGGTTTCATATGGTCAACTGAACCAAGAACCGAGCCATTGAGTGAAGTACAATATACAAACTTTCTCCATAGTTCTACTGGTGGCTGATACCTTTGGATCTCCTCTGCAAGGCCGTCCAATTTGCGAAACACCTAACAACAAGACAGTTCAGATGAATAAAGCCTGAAATACCATGTAACTCATTAAATAATATCTCCCACGTAAGAAAATTAACCTCCATGGATCGGTTGTTGATGAAGTGTGCCTGGGGATGATTCGAGAAATTCTTGCCTTTCTCCAAAACCGCACATTTGACCCCTATTTAGAACACGACAAATAGTTGATCTTCACCGCTTATTCCAGCTCAACACGTATGGAAGCATCTTTCAATAAATCAAGGTACATCAACAAGAGGAATCAATTGAAACGCATCATCTATAAATATAAACTAATAGAACAAGATATGTCAAAACTTGAAAAGACATAATCTTCTAGTCGTTTTTGTGTAAAACTCAAAATCCAATTTGTACTGATGGAAAAGTTAATATTCCTATTAAACCAAATATCTATTGCCAAAATCACCATAATGCTAATTCAGTGATGCATACACGCAAAATGCAAAATGACACTCATCATAAATAAATATACACATACACACACACACACACACATAACAAATCATAAGGATAAACATGAACAATAATACACATCATGAAAGTTATGAAAGCAAGTGAAATTAAAATTTTGCGAGTTCTATATATGTAGAATTACTTTTATATGTATATATGTACGTGTATATAAACAAATTAAGCCATCAAAGTGAATTTAAAAATTTCATTGTTAAATACAATTTGTCGAACTCGGAGAATATTGACGTCTCCATAACACATATCATTGTTCATTCAAATTACTATCAAATCACATCAAAAAAAAGCACAGAAACTATAAACACATATAACAGCTGTGAAGTAGAAATGTAAAGAGCAAGGTGGGTATTACCTAATTTGGTTAAAAGTATAGAAAGGACGAGACCCACAGGCCCTGCACCGACAATGAGAACCGGAAGCACCGTACGGTCGCCATTTTGAAGAACTTGGAGCTTGACAAGGCTCGCCTCTGGATGTACCCGGGTGATAAAACTGCCGTACTGGAAGTTTCCATGTGTTGGCCATGGAAGCTTCTGAAAAACCTGAAAAGACCCATCACCCAGAAACTGGAACGAAGTCTAGAGAATGGCCATGGAAATGGAAGGAAGATGTAAGAAAGAAAAAGTTCAGGAAGAAGCACAGCTGGTTGGGTCAGCCACAGTTTCCGGGCCGATTATTTTTGGGCCAGGCCCAACAAAATTTTGCACGACATGGGAATGCCTCCATGGTCAATTCCTTGGGTGACTTTATTCTGCTGGTCCACCGGGCCTCACTTTTTGGGCCTCTTATGGGCTCTCCCATGGTGGAATCGGTTAGGGATTTTTTTTTATTTTTTTGAACTTAAGGGTGGGGAATCCCTCAAAATTTGCACCTTCAGTGGACTCTCAATCATATATAAATAGTATATAATGAGTTTTTCTACTCATTCGCTTTTATTGATTTTGTATATTTTTTATTCTACTCTATTGAATCTTAAAATCGCAAATTATTTCGTTGCATTAGAATTCGATTCTACTTGAATTGGATTTGATTCTTATTCAATTTTCAATCGTCAGAAGCAAATTAAAAAGTATAAATAGAAATTCTATTTGTACACTTTAAATTTACTTATTTTGCTTATTCAGACACACCAACAACTAGTCACGACATCATATTAATAGCCTGTACTCATGTCCACATGATATTAATGCTAAACTATGCCTACAATCAACTGGAGGGCCTCAATTTGCTTTTATTTTTATAATTTTTTTCTCACCAAGTTATTTCTTTTAAATTTTATTTGTTTAATAAGTTTTTTCTGTAAAATTCTACTAAACAATCTTTTAGATATATTAAAGATAAGAATAATTTTGTCAACATAAAAAATAATATGTTCTTTATTTAACAAAATGCATTACCATTCCTAATTCCTACCTATTACCATTCATCACTCCTATTAAACTCATCCTAAGAGCGTAAAAACAGTCCCCTTATGGACAAAATTGCATAATTGAACAAACCGGGATCTGACACAATAAAATAAGTTTAAACGACTAAATTAATAAATAAATAAAAATTTGTCACAAGTATTTACTTTCTGATTTAAAATTAACGTTTTTTATTTGACTTCAAATTGATTTAAAAAAAGACCCAATCCCAAAGACCATGATACTAATCTCGACGAATATTTCAATGTGTTAAGAAACAAAAAGCATAAGTTAGAGTTCACCCTGTATTAAATCCACATTCAATATCTTAAGGAGTGTTTGGTGAATGAATTTAGTTTAAAATTTTTAAATTTAAATAATAATTTTTATTGACTTTTCAGAAAAGACAAAAAACTTTTTCAAAAAAAGACAAAAACTGAGATGAAAAAGTACAATTTACTTTTAAAATGAGTTTAAATACCAAACTCCCCTAATTAAACAAACTCCAAATTTCAATGTTACGATTAATACTAGAATAAGAATTAAAATGTATACCTACCTTGTTGAATATGTATATTGAGATGGGGACAAGGTCGAGAGTGTTCTCCTCGTACCTGTTCCGATTCTGATTCAAAATAAGTTATCTCCTTCCCCGTCACCAATCCAATAACAATCCCACATTCCTGTTTTATTACGACAGGTACCACAAGGTCCATACTCACGGGAAAAGTTGACATCCCTTTAACCATAAAGTTTCCTACTTACATCAATACAAAAAATCTAGATATGGGAAATGAGAATATCCAGGAATAGATTCACATTCCTCCCACTCATCGATTCCCCTCAAAACATGTCCCAGTTTCGTCCATGGCCATCCTAGAAATCATATCAGAGCATACCGCAACTGCACAACTCTTCGGTGCCGATCTTAACATCAGCCACGGGTTAACTTGTCCAGAGACAGGTTAGGGCTTTCCCTCCTTGACATGTTGTAACACAGTCAAAAACTATCTCCTGCAACTGCTTCTGAATATCTTCTAGTGGTTGACAAGCATCTATCATCTGCAATTAGTCCCAACGAGAAATTAGACAGCATATTAGCAAAGTCAAAGTAAATCACCCAGAAACGGCATGGTAAAATGACAAGTTTGAAGTTTTTTGACTGTCTAACAGGCTCAATGGGCTTCACATCTCAGTTTTAACCGCTAAATATCGGATCTGACAAGGGGACTCCCCAAAGGCGTGCGACTGATTTTGACTGGAAGTGTTCATGATCGATTTGATGAGTTTTAAAACCAAAAACTACCAAACCAACCAAGTAAAATATTTTATTCTGGTGGGTTTGATCATTTGTTTAAGATTTAAAAAAAAAACCAAAGGAAATCAAACCACAAAAATAGTCTGTTTGATCAGTCAGGGTTGAGACTTGAAAACTATTTACCTTTGTAAAATCTTTCACTGTATTGAGAAATAAAACTCTCCTCCACGGATATTATAACACTTAAACTTGTGATCTAGTATCACAATACTCGAATAGAAAGATGACACTTGAGACAATTTCTAAAAGAGCAACAAATCTTGCATGGCTATACTGGCCATCAAAAACACTATCTCCAACCAATCAAAACCAACAATAACTCAAAATTGGTAAAAACGACTTAATTCGTTTTGTCTTGTATTGTCATGGAACACTCATATCTTGGACAACATAAAGAAATAACTTGACACGAGAAGTTTGAAAAAGAGCAAATCAGGAATTCTAGTTATGAACAGATCAGGATTAGGTTCAGGTCGGTTCGGCAGATTTTCTTATGCAGGCCTTTTGAGAAGTAGAGCACAAGGCAACGTATATCAAGAGGAAAAGCAAGTGACATTAAAAATGCACAAATGTCTCGTGCAACTTGCATTTCAACTCTTCAGTCTTGGATTTGTTCTTCAGCAACCATTAAAAGATCAAGTAGACATGATAATTCTGTGTATGTACAAGTGTGATTGTATGCATATAGTGTGTCTATAACTCTATTATGTATGTGTATTATTGTATATAAAGTTATATCGTCGGCAAATTTACCTAAGCCCTTGAGATAGACTAATGAGAAAGGCAGAGAAGTCAGCAAAATTTACCTAAACCCTCGAGGTAGACTAATGAGAAAAGCAGATACAGCTTTATTGTCATGCTTTAACTACCTTACGAAAATACAGACATGATACCACAAAATTACTTGATGTAAAAGTTCCAACAGCCCTTTAGAAAGAATTACAACCAAAGCAGATTCACAACTTCCAAGAAGCAATATATTACCTTCCAAGAAGCACCATGGAGAGCCTGATAGCTTTCCCGGACTTTCTTTTGAAACTCTAGCTGCTCGTATCTTTCTCCTCCATAACCTCCTCTTTCTGCAGCTTTCTGATAATTGTAACATTATGAATCAGTTCAAAAGAAGGTCTAGGAAAGCACTAGGCACATCTCACCTTTGCAAAAAGGTCAGCCAAAAACTGGAACAAAAACGATAACTTTCTTTTTCCTATATATTGGAAAGAAGCAATCAAACATATCAAACGGGGGCAGCTTTCTGATCCTTTTTTTTTTTTTTTTTTTAACATGCTTGAAAATCAAAAGGCAAGCCATGTATGGGAAAAAATAAGGTTATAACACGAAAATTCACATTGAAAAAATTTGGGGCAGTTTGTATCTTCCTAATTGTCCGAAAAACCAAAAATACTAATTACCTCTGGGGAAATGTCAAGATATAATACCAGATCTGGAGCCAACAACCCGATTTCTGGAGCCTACAGTAGAAGACATTGTTTAGTAGGGCTCAACTATGGAACACAAACTTTCCAATTAATAATTTAGCTCGTCTTCACCTTACACCAATCAATATTTAGTCCTTTGGCGGAAGAGAAAGCGACACCAGAATAAGAATAACGGTCGACAATGATAGTGGTTCCAGATTTCAGCTTAGTTTCCATCAATGTTCTGCAAACACATCAAACTTTTCAGTACTCACCGTTTATATTCGTGTCATAGTTCGATTTTAGTCAGCAAACATGCAAACATGGCTGCTTATACCATAACAATGATAATCTCAGCACAGAACAAGCATCTCAAATATTATTCAAGTACAAAGAATACATCAATGTCAAACTAGTATCCTAACACAAATTAGCAAATTAAAGGTCCTAGATCAAAACGCCAGCAATCCAGCACAACTACTACTAACCCCAATCGATAAGAACAATCTGCTCTGCTTATATATGTAAACCATAAACCAAGAATAGAAACACATTGCATTAGGGATTTAGAACAATGCAAACCTCTTCTCCCAACGGTTGGCACTGAAAAGTAGATGGATAGCGCGATCATCAAGTTGTGATTGATTGGAAAGATAGGAAGATATCATTTGTCCAACACTCGTGGTTCTGTCAGGGAATCGCCAAAATTCAGCTGCATGTCCTAGTCCTCTTAAGTACTTGTGTAATCTGCTAGACTGCGTAGTTTTTCCACAACGATCCAAGCCTTCTAGAACAACCAATGCACCTCTCGACTCACTGTTGTTGCCATTCGAGTTAGAGTTGAGGTTATTTGCCATTTGAATGAACCTAACAGAAACCTTTGGGGGACAGTTCAACCGATGATGCAATGACTTTTGTACTGTTATCGCACCAAATTTCCTAGAAAACGAAAGCCTTCAGCTGTACAGTCCATCAAAAGTGAAAAAGTACAATGATACTAATGGGGCATTTCAGAAAGGATCAAAACCCTTACTAATAAACCTATTTAGCTCTATGAATTCACCCATTCGATAATATAAAATACAAAAAGCACTATGATTCCAAAGCAACAAATGCATACTATTCTATGTCTAATTTTCTTCTAATTCACTCAATTTCTCGGCATGTTAATTGACTTTTCATCAACAAATATAAAGTAAATATATGTGTATATATCTTACAAAGCCTTGGAAACAGTAAATGAAGAAGCATGGACCATCTATCTTTTGTGACCTGTAATCTGCAAAGAAGGGGGGAAAATGCATATGAATAAACAGTTGAGATCATAAGCAATAGGGAGATTAATTTTCAAACACAATAGTTTGTTGCCTAGATACGGGATGAATTATCAGGCTTCATTTTGAAAGCTAAGAGGAAAGAAAAATAATTCCTTACTAATTTTTTTTCTTAAAAAAAAAAATGCCGAACTAATTTCATATTCTCTTCTCTCTTTCTCACTCCTTACCTTCTCTTTCCGCTTCTCTTTCCTTCCTTTCTCCCACACTTAACCAAATAGCTGTTATTTCTACTAATTGAACAAACGCTTAACAATTTATTTAAAATAAAAAAAGAAAAGAAAAGTAAAATCCAAACACGAGATAACTTGCAACCTTTAATTTTTTTTTTTTTCTCTCTCTAGTGAAATCCAGGTTCCAAACAGAACGGATCCCAAAACACTTTTTTTTTTTTTTTTTTCGCAACAACAAAATTGACGCAGGATCGAAAGAAAGAAGATGAACAAAAACCCAAATCAGAATCCCCAAAATCTGAATGTAAGAGTAGCTTGTGATGGAATTTAAAATAACAGAAATGTGGCTGTCTGATTCACAGAGAGATTTACCTGGTTCCGAGAGAGAGACAGTCCCGAAATGAGAAGTTCAAAATAGGAAAGAGCAAAAACCCACTACATATAAAGTAGACTGATGCTGCAAATGGGTGGGAAAATTTTTGGGATCGGGCGCCTTCTTCTTGTTGTACGGATCCTCAAATATTTTGATTTTGATCCTTTTGAAAGACCGTAATTACAACAACGCCCCCCCCCCCCCCCCCCCACACGGCCCACCCCCCTTTTTTTTTGCCCCGCCCCCCCTTTTTTTTTGGCAAATTTATCTATTAGATGATATCAACGAGTATTTTTTGAGACTAATCTGCCCTCTAATAAAAGAAAAATTATCTTTTACTCTTTCTTCTTAGCTCTCGACATATAAATAAATTTGACCAAAAAGTTATCTTTTTTCAATCTTAAATAGTCTTACATTCTTTATTATTATTATTTTTTAACAGATTAAAGATCTTTAGTTCTATTTGTGATCTAAGATTCTAGTGTTGAATGTATAATTTAAAGATCCTAAATATGAGAGAAATTACACTATAGAACAGACTAATTTGAGTTGAATTAAAACATGACAAATATTTTAGCCTTTAGTTACATTTTCTGTGGACAAAAATTTGTCTGATTACAATTAATTGTTGCCCTCTTTTTCTCTCTCTCTCTCTCTTTTAATTAACAGATAGATACATAACATTTATAGATGATGTTGAATACTTCTATCATCACAGTCTTACAAATCACGAGGAAATTATAGGGGTTTTTGGAACATCATTTCAAATTAAAATTTTCATATCAGTTTTTATCTTTTTCTGAAAAAGGTTTTTATCTTTTATGAAAATGTTTTTTTGTCTTTTTTAAAAAGTCGACAAAAATTATTATTAAAATTTAAAATTTCCAACTCAAACTCATTCATCAAACGGACCCTATAATAATTAAAATGAATCACACCAATTTCTATCCTCACGGTGACAAGATTGTAGCTTCGGAAGTTATTAGCGGCAGAAGGGAAGTGAAGATCATTGATGAGGATGGTGTCAAAGCTCTCTCACCATTTTCCTAAAAACTAAAAAGCTGGGGTGTTTTTAAAAAGAAATTGTCTAGTTTGTCTAAATAATTCATATTAGGTTGTCAGCAAAAGGCGTTTTACGAGTTTGTCCTATTTTTTTAGGTGATTTGAAAAAAAACAAAAACAAAAACAAAAAAAACAAAAAAACATTTACATCCATATGCTAAATATATGATTTTCATATAATTAAAAGGTTATTTAATCGATTTCAAGAGGTTATTTTGTGAGTGATTTCCAAATACAGAAAATATTTTAGGTACTTATTGTAGATGCTGGCTTACTACAGTAAAAAATTTAACAGAAGTTAGTGAATTTGATTGGATTAAATGATAAATTGGGCCCCCGGCAATCGTTGTTGAAATTCATAAAGCAAAGCGAGGAATTGATATGCTTGGAGCAGAAATTAGAATGAAAGCAAACGCAAGAATTTTAAATGAACAGAAATTAAATGAACACCAAGATGTAAAGAAGTTCGCCCAATCGATATGCTGCGTCCTCTGAGAGTAATTTTGTTACTGTATATGAGTACTTTTACAATGCAAGGTGTAATTGGGAATATGGAAGAATTCCGGCAGAGTAACAGTATGTATTGCAAGAGAGTTTTTTCGTATGTGTTTCAGGCCAAGGTCCTTCATCCTTGAAGAAGGGCGGGTCATCCTCTATTTATAGAGGAAGAAACCCTGTCTGAATCCGAAGTTTCAGTGAACGGTTATCGTTCTTGTCTGATGGGACACTTGTCAGAAGGTAAGTTGTGCAGTTGACTTAGACAGTTACCAGACGCAATCGTGGGCTCAGCGGTTGAAATGTGACACTCAGATCGTCAGTTATTGTAAATAATCTGACATGTCGTCGATGAGTGTGAGTCTGATGGTTAAGGGATATTTCCCTTGAAAAGCCGTTTGAAAGGTCGAACTACGAACGATTGATAAAGAACGAACGTTCATCGTATGATTCGTGTCGTCCATCGTTCGTTACATACTCGATGTTCGTACGAACAGTTAAGTTAGACGCTCGATCACATACCGAATTTCGAACGATATCACGTGAATGGCAGATTGGGTCCGGCCCAATTAATCGAACGATGGATGGGTATCAAGGAGCAAGTCCGTAACTTGGGCATGGCCCAAACATAATCCGTCAATGAATCGAGCGTCTGTTTATTGTACATCCAAAAACTAACGGTACAGTGGGAAGACGAAGTCTAACCCCAACACTTATATAATAAGAGTCCCTTTTCTTTTCAATGTAACTCTGGCAAACTTATCATACCATGTTATTTCTCTTGTGTTTAAGACCTTCAAATAGGGCCCGCCCAGTCATGGAGTACTTATTTTCTCTCTTGACCATCAATTTGAGAAGAAGGGCCCCCAATCATGGAGTCTTTATTTTCTCTCTTGACCGTTAATTTGAGAAGAATGACCCCCAATCATAGAGTCTTTATATTTCGGGTTATATGCAGTAATACCATAAATTTATACCTCCTTATTTTTATATCCATCTTAACATTAAAGTTTATAATTTTGCTATTTTATAATACTAAAATTATCAATTTTAATATTATATAGAGCAAAATTATCAAAACATACTGAAAGCATGGCTCTCCACCTATATTTCTCTCTTGACCCTTTAATTTGACAAGTATTATCGATGAAGATAAAAACTATTCATATATTGTTGTGCTTTTGACATAATTTAAACTTTTACTTCTAGCAAAATGAGAAGTAGAAATTAAAAACAAAAGTTATAAATTTTAGTTTATCTAAATAACTATTAAAATGCATTGATGTTTATATGAATGATTTTTAAATACTTTTACTAAATACAATATTTATATATTGTAGTTTATAGAAAGGGCTTTTGAAGTATCCAAAAGCATTATCAGACTTAACCTATTAGAAAGACGATCAATTTCTAAAACTTTGATATTATACATTTCATCAAAATATATAGTTGTTAGAAAATATATCATTCTCAATTGACCAAAAATAGTTCTTTTTTATTTTTTTATTTTTTGTATGGATATGTTTTGAACTTCTCGAATTTAGTAATTTAGTCTTTAAATTTTTTTTCTTCGCAATCAAAACCCCCCCAAAACTTATGATTTTTGGTACCACCAATCATTTGCACAGATTTTAGATAGTTTTTACACTTGACATTGTTATTTAATTTCAAGATAAATTCATTTTAAAGCTTAAGTTTAACTTTGAGTTATAGTTGAATTGGATTCATATTTTAAATAACTCTGTATTACAATTAAATAAAAATGACCAACAATATCATTTTAAGACTATTACACGTAAATTACAGGTAAAAAATGGTCCAAAATTTTATGAATACAAGAAAAACAATGGATGGTGTCAATAACTATAAGCTCGGGGATTATTTGTGAATTAAAAAAAAAAGGTCGAAACTAAATTACCCAATTCGAAAAGTTCAAAAAATTCAAAAATATCCGTTTAAAAAAGCTTAAAATAAAATAGGTGGGCTGCATGAAGGAAAATATCCAATATATTAGATTTATTGTGTTTGGTTGGTTCATTCTGACTAAATAATTTCATTTTTTTTTTTGTATTTTTCTTTAAAAGTAAACAAGCTTTTATTAACATATCTAGCTCTAACTTAAAAACTCAAACTTTGAAAGTCCTTAATTTTGGTATTTTAAATGAA
>CM046385.1:1684361-1731610 GCA_025413485.1 Ficus microcarpa | reverse complement strand
AATGAGATGAGTTTTTTTTTTTTAAATTAAATGGAATTTCGATAATAATAAAACAAGATCTATACTAATTTTTTTAATACTTTTTAAATTTTTATATTTTAACTCTAAAGGTTTATTTTCAGTAAAAAAAAAAACAAGTACAATTAAAAAACTCAACTAAACTCCAATCAAATAACTTAAAATCTCTAATTTAATTGTACTAAACAAACGGTCTCTTAAATTACACATAAATAGAAGCACCCCGTCAGAAAGAAACAAGGAGACTGGCAAAAATTTTGTCCTGACAAATTGCATAGCATCGTAGATAACTATCAGTCTAGCAGCATCTACTATCCACTACTGCAGAAAATGAGAGCAGTTTCCAGGAAGAAGAAAGAAGAAACCAGAAAATCTGAAAAAGAAAAAAAAAAAGAGCAGAATCTGGTCAAATACATACAAGACAGAAGCCCCAACAATCATTTTATTAACAAAATTATACCACAACACACCAACAGATAAAAACTCAGAGACTCAGAGTCAGGCCCATTCTGGCCACGTGAAAACGCCTGACACCCACCTTCTTCATTTCATCGAAATCCAGACACCTCTCTGATCAAACTGACAACGGCTCTCCATCTCCACCGTCCACGTGTCTTTCTACAGTGACAGATAACACCTACTAGCCGTTAAAAGGACATACCGAATACGATTGTCAAACCCCAACCCCCACCCTTTCTCTCTCTGGGAATGTGCAGGAGCAGCAGAGTACAATATTATTATTATATTAAATTCTACTCTTCCCAAGATTCCGTTTGTGATTGCAGACGGTGAACGTGAGTTGCACCTAGTTTAGTATTTTTTTTAACGGTAATTTATTGTTAACAATTATAATATTAATTATTAGATGAGCTTTTTAATTATTTGATTTATGTATTATGAATCTTCGCAATTAAAATTTTCAGCATTCAATATAAAACTATTCCTACCTGTAAATCAAATGGTTCAATAATAAATCTAATGATAAAAACTACAATTTTATCAGCAGTAAACAAAGTCAGTTTTTACTTTAGAAATCTACTATCATATATTTTTGTTTTGTTATTACTATTTTTAGCAACATATTCGATCACTCTACATAACGAGCTTCTTATGCAAAATATATGCATATGTGAACATATATATTTTTTACCATAAGCTGCCATCCATGTGTAGCCTGTTTCAAGTTTCAACCATGCGCGCAAAAGAGTAAACTTTCTCATTTATATATATATAAATATATTATAGTATTTTTAACGGTTTCCAGTACAGTGAATCTGAACTCGCAAAAAAATTTTTTTTTTTGAACTCCTGCTGAGTCTCAGACTTCCATGTGGTTTAAGGTATTTCCTATCTCACTAGTCGTCAAGCTCTCTGCACACGCACCTGGCAATTTTCCCCACCAGTGCTCACTTCACACACTCTACCCTTTTTCAGTGTGAATATTTTTTTATTTTTCTCTTCTTCTTCTTCTCTTCCTTTCTCTCTCCATCCTCCATCAAGATTGAATGGTGTGATGTGAAATGAAATCAATGGCTTCTGGATCATCATAAACCCCAGATGGGTCCCTCTTGGGGCAGTAACAGTACTGCCGGAAGTTTCAGATGATTCGTGTGTTTCCATGGAGTAGTAACACTAAACATTTATTGCTTTTTGTTTGATATAACATTTTTGGCTACACCACTTTTATGTAAAGAAATTATTATTATTGTTATTATTTTTTCTGTTGTATCCATAAAAGGGGTCACATTAAATTTCCAATAAAGCATTTTGGAGTACTATTTCGAGTCTTTAGAAGAATATAGGAGGTTTTTATTTTTTTGTTTATTTTTTAAGAAAAAAAATGAGATCTATAGAGGATAAGGGTTACAACCATGGACAAGGTCAAGATCAGAGCAGTATATCAAGTAGTGGAAGTGGTTCGATTAGCTTTGAGTTTTACAAAGGGAACAACATTAGTAATGTTGGAGCTAGCCGTGGAAATTTAGCGTCTTCTCATCGTAATCATCATAATCATAATCATAATCATCATCACAGAAGAGGTTTGGGCAAATCTACACCGTCAAAATGGGATGATGCGCAGAAATGGCTAGTGGGGTTGTCAAGAGGAGGAGAGAAAATGGCGAAAAGCCAGTCCAAGAGTAGCAAGCCTAGGAACTCAAACGCAGATGATCTCAGACTCATAGCTCCAGTGCCACAAAAAGAACAAGATCAGTACTCCAGTGAAGAAGAAGAAGAAGAAAATGTGAACAATGTCGATGTCGAGACGAAGAATGTCGACGGGCAAGAATCGATTTGGCGCGTCAACAAGCCAGTAGTCATGGAGAACAATAACATGAGCAACAACAATGCAGTGGTCAGATCAATATGTGTAAGGGACATGGGGACAGAGATGACCCCCATTGCGAGCCAAGAGCCTTCCCGAACCACCACTCCCCTGAGAGCGACGACTCCGGTGGCGAGGAGCCCGATATCCTCGGGATCTTCCACTCCGATGCGGTGTCAGCACCGCGGGAGTGTCGAAGGACAGCATGCTTGTGGGGGGGAGGCTTGTGGCAGGGGAAATGGTAGTAACAATGGTTCGACTACAAGAAGGTATGTGGAAGAATTATCAGGTGATTGCAAGGGTAAGAGTGAGAGGAGCGAAAGCTCGGATCAGGGTCCCGAATAAGCTGAATCCGTTGGAGACCCGGGCAGTGGCTTGGGATGAGGCTGAGCGTGCTAAGTACATGGCAAGGTGATTTTTCTTTTAATTACTAGGCAGAGTTGTTTGAGTGTTTTCTACTTTAATGTTACAAAAAAATGTTCATAAAAAATGTAGCAATGAACTAGATTTTGTGTTCGTTTTTTTCGATAGGTATAAGCGCGAAGAGGTGAAGATCCAAGCATGGGAAAATCATGAGAAGAGGAAAGCTGAGATGGAGATGAGGAAAATGGAGGTAACATTTTCTCCAGATTCACATTTGCCTTTGTCTCCATTTAATTTGGTTTCAAAATGTTTTCGTAAATTTGCCTTTAAAATGTAGCCCAAAACAAAACAAGGAAGGTACATCGAAGCATGTACGGTGTTGTTTGGCACATTGATTAGGATTGGAAAGTTTGAATTGGAATTGTGAATTGAAATAGGTGTTCGAACTTTGATAATCCAATTCAAACTGGATTAAATGGGTTCGGATTGCGTGTCCAAACGCACCCTATAGTCTATTCTGTTTTGGTCTTGCACCCAGACTGGATTTCTCTCCGTAAATTGAAGAAAAATTCATATCTAGCCGTACATATAATCAATTAACCATGTGTGAGAAAAATAAAAATCCTTTATCTTAATAATTTGAGGGAAAAATCACAAATTCAATAGCTTGAAAAAAAAGGTGGATTGAGCTTGACATGTCAATAGCATAATACCAACCTATAAACCATATATATATATATATATATTTAAAGTTATATATATGTGTGTGACCGAGAGATGCAAGAACAATTGCATTTTCAGCTCTTGAACTGCATATTTGTCACCATTTCAGGTGAAGGCTGAGAGAATCAAAGCAAGGGCAGAAGAAAAGTTGGCAAACAAGCTCGCGGCAACAAGGAGAATAGCCGAAGAAAAGCGCGCAAATGCAGAGGCCGTTCTTAATGAGAAAGCTCTTAGGACTTCTGAAAGAGCTGATTATATCAGAAGAACTGGTCACTTGCCTTCATCGTTCTCCTTCAAGTTACCTTCCCTTTGCTGGTAGCAGATCTTCGAGTGCTAATTTCTCTTTTTCTATTAAGAAAAAATAAAAAATAAAAAACTTGATTCTGAATTGCATTTTGTTGTGAATTCACTATGCTAAGTACTTAAATAAACTTGATGTTAATTGTTTAAAAGCTTAATTCTCCTTTTCCTTGCTTTTTTGGCACTCAACTTCTTCTTGTCATTTAGAAGTTGAATTTGTCCTATATCGCTACGTTACTAGCATGTTGTGATATTTGTATATGATTTAGGTACCCTTTCTCTAAAATAGAGCCTTTTCAAATGAAGCAACAGTTTGTCAACAAGAACATGGACAAACACAAAACCATCGTTTAATTTATGTTGCCTATCTTGTTTTGAATTCTGGTTATTCTATCCTGTTTTTTGAAGATAATGTTGGAAACTCTTTGTTTTGGGTTTGGAAAGAGACTGTTGTTTATAGTCGTAATAAATCATGGCATTGTTTGTAGCTATCTAATTTCCCTGGGAGTGCTGGTTAATTTAATATTTTAATTTAGCATGACGAGACAAAAACAATTTGCTATATGAATAGATTTTTCCTCTGCACCGGTCTTTTGCATTTATCAAGATGTTTGTCGTTTTTTTTGGGGAGAAAAGTTTGTAGTCCTTTATTATAATTGTTATTATTATAATAATAATTATTAATAATATTATTTTCTATAGTTCTCTTCATGTTGATGCCTTTCAATGCTTGTGCCGTTTTCTCAATCCTGTCGTTTAGTTAGTTCATCGACGTTTCCAAACTCATGTCGTTTTCTAAATTTTATATTCATTATTAATGTTTGTGCCCTTTCAATATTAGTTGTCAATGTCATTCGTAATTATTGTCGTTCTCAGTTTGTTTAGTTCATTGTAGTTTATCATTGTTTTTCAATCCGATGACTTCTTTATCCCTGTCGTTTTCAAAATAATGTTGTTTTGTCAGTTAACGGTGGATTGTTGTCGTTTCTGGTATCATTGTCATACATCTATTAATGTCGTTTTCAAGTTATTGTCGTTTTCCAATTCCTTGTTATCTTGTTGTTTATGTATCGTTTTCTCCTTCGATGTTGGTTTTCCATTTGGCGATTGTTCTTTTACTTGTGGTCCTTTTTGCTTGTTGTCGGCTTTGAGATTGTTCTCTTTCCATATTAGATTATTCTTTCGGTTTACAGTAACTTGTTCCAGAGTTTAGTTAGTGCTTTCTAGTTCGTGTCGTTTTGTGAGGTTGTTGTTGCTTTCTGGTCAGTGTCATATTTTTCTTCAGATCACGTTTTCAGTTTGTTGTTGCTGTTGTAGTTTTTTTTGTTTTTTAAGGTTGATTTTTTCTTTTATGCTTTGGTTTATCGTCATGTTTTCGGGGGTTTTTTTTTTTCCTGGTGCATTTTTGTTTCTAGTGTTTTGTCTTTTTTGAATTTTGTGGTCTATAGCTTTTTGAGTTTATCATCCTAAACTATAGTTATTGTCGTATGTCGTCAATGTCCTTTCTGCGTTTGTTGATGTTGTTTTCATACGTCGTTTCTAGTTACTTGTCGTATTTTTAATAAGATGTCGTTTGTTTACTGTCGTGTTTCAGTCATTGTCGTTTAATTTGGTGCCATTTTTCATTTGGTGTCGTTTTTCCTCTTTTTTATTTGTGGTCGTTTATCTATTTCCCATCAATTTTGCATGAAAATATGCAATTTTGAGAGTATCAACTTACATGGGGAGAGTTTTCATATTTTTTTTTATTGAAAATATAATTAATTAATATGATAATATATTAAATGCCTGTTAATAGAAAAATGACATCTCACTTATCATATAAATTGATATTTAAAAGTTGAGATTTTCTCAACATTTTTCTATTTTACAGTCATATTGCAAATCTTTTTTGTTTTCCTTTTATGTTTAATTACACTGTAGTCTTTTTTTTTTTTTTTAATGCATTATAGGATAGGGATTTAAAGTTTATATTTTCTAGTGAAGTCATGTGTATAATTACTATTAGACTGCATTTATGTCACATAGATAATCAAACACTTATGAAAATATTTTGTTATAATGATAACTAATTTTAAGGTGCGTTTGATTCGTCAGTTGGAGATGAAATTTTAATTTGAAATTGGTTGATTTTTCAAAAAATAATTATAATTTTTGTTGACATTTCAGAAAAATATAAAAATTGATATGAAAAATTTGAGTTAGAGATGTCAAATCAAACATAAACTTAATATAATGTCAAAAACACCAACAATAATATCAATTTTTAAACACAAACTCACGTAAACATAAATTGTTTTTTTAAAATGATGGATGTAATATTTTAATTTTAATTAATATAATAGTTATTTGAAAACTTAAAAATGAAAATTTAAGTTTCATATAGATTGATACTAAAAAGAATCTAGAAAAATATTTATGGGGGTGTTTGGTGTGTTAGTTTGAGTTGAAATATTTTAGTTGTAATAGTAAATTTTTTTGAATTTTCAGAAAAGACAAAAATCTTTTTGAGAAAAAGACAAAAACTTTTTAAGAAAAAGATAAAAAAAAATTGAAATGAGTTATAGTTAGAATGAACACCAAACACCCCCTATGTAATTTAACAAACGGAATAGAAAAAATTATCTCTCTCTAAGAAAAGGAAAATATTTTGAAAAAGGAAAACTAAAAAAAAGAATAGTGAGAGGCTGACTGGCTGAGGGCCTTCAAGCCCCCACAACATGAATTTTTAATACCAATTCTATCATCAAATGGACTAGTTGATTAATTAATTAATGAAATAAAAATAAAAATAAAAATAAAAAATAAAAAGAGAACTAAAGAGTCGAGAGCCCTACATCAATACACGACCCAGCCAGCCAGAGCCAATCCCCATCGAAAACCTTTCTCTTTGACTTCGAAGCGTGCTCTTCTCTTCTCTGCTCTCTCTCACGCCGCCTTCTCTATCCGCCGGACCGGCGCTGGCCCTTCTGTCTGGCCGGTAAGCCCCCACTCTCTCCATCTCTCGAACCCTATCTCGCATGGCCGGCCAAGAATTTTGTTACTTTTTCAGCGATTTCTAGGGTTTCTCTTCGTTTCTTTCCCCAATTTCTAGGTTTTCGCTCCTAATCTCATCACGAATGTCGTGAGGCTGAATAACTCTACTGTCTGTGGTCTTTTTTGAGTTTTTTTTTGGTGGTTTACGCATTATTGTTTCGTTCTTGTAT
Source organism: Ficus microcarpa (assembly GCA_025413485.1). Taxonomy (NCBI): domain Eukaryota; kingdom Viridiplantae; phylum Streptophyta; class Magnoliopsida; order Rosales; family Moraceae; genus Ficus; species Ficus microcarpa. Next base: position 1,724,677 of record CM046385.1, on the reverse strand, counting down.
TGCTTTAGATCTGGTATTTCTAGATTGGGGTTTGGTTTGCAATGTTGTGTGGTTTTTTTATTCTTTTGGGTTGAAATTTGGGGAATTTGTTGTTCGTAACTGAGTTTGGTTTAGGGCTGTCGTAGTTCAATTCGAATTAGGTTTTTTTCTACCTTTTTGGTGCTTAGAGCTTAGGTAGAGATATTCATGGCGGCTGGAAGGCACGGAGGTTATCGCGACAACGAGTTTAGGGACCGGGAGTCCAATTTAGAATTGTCCAGGCGGGATTTCGCTACTGCTAAGGAGGATTACGAGAGGATTAGGAATGGAAACCATGAAAGGGGAAGGGGTAGGGTACGGGATGTGAGAGATAGGATTAGGGTTAGGCAGAAGGATGTCCGGGAGAGGGAAGCAGTAAATGGCGAGAATCGCATGCCTTCAAGTGGGAGTGATTCGGGCAGTAGCGGCGGAGGCGGCAGTGGCGGGGATGGTCATCGAGCTCCTAAGCGGTGTGGGTTCTCTGCCAAGCCTGTGGATAGAGAGCCAGGTGAGTTGTCAAGTGAAAGTGGTTCTGATGAGGCCATTGAGTCCGAATCAGTTGCTAAAAATACTGAGGTTTTGAAGGTCGTGGAAAATGGGACCAAGTCTCCCGCAGAGAAGAAAAGGAAGTTTTCACCTATAATATGGGATAGGGATGACAAAAGAGTGATTAATTCGACGAAAAGTGGTAGAACTACGACTCCAGCAGCAATTACTGTGCTTCCTCCACCGCCACCCCTGCCTAAGGTATATCGTCAATCTGTTGTTCCGGATGGTAGTGTACAGATTTCCCCAATTAACAACAAAGAGGATGAGGATCTGCTGTCTTTTCCTCTGGTTGAGCCTTCGGCGGAGGCTAGGTCAGATGAGTATGACGTGACTGATTCTCCAGTAGAAGCAGAGCAGCAATTAGAAAACAGTCGACAAGCAGAGCAACTAGAAGATGAAGATTATGTCCCAACCCGGAATATATCTTCTTCCAGATGGGCCGCAGGAAATAGTTCTCCTGGCGATGAAGGAGAAATTTTGGACGATGAGGAAATGCCCAAGAGGAGGAGGAGAGTGCCTGTTCCAGAGTCATTGGGCGTACGCAACAAGTCATTGACTCCTGAGCTTGGGGAGTTGAAGAGAGATGGCTCTGTACGGTCCAGAGGAAGATCAACAGAATCTGATGAACAAGGTCCTCGTACTGGGTCTTCGAGTAGGGATGACTATCTGGATAACGAGTCTGAGAAGGATGACTACATGGAAGTTGATGACGAACACAAGCATAATGATAGTAGTCGGAGTCATTCCTATACAGATTCTGAGGATGAAAGTGATTCTCCTCATCCGCCAGAGCCTGCAGCTCCTCCACAAAGAAGTGTAAACATGCTTCAGGGTTGTAGAAGTGTTGATGAGTTTGAGAGACTAAATAAGATAGATGAAGGCACTTACGGTGTTGTGTACAGAGCTAGGGATAAGAAAACAGGGGAAATTGTAGCATTGAAGAAGGTAAAGATGGAGAAGGAAAGAGAAGGTTTCCCTTTGACCTCGCTTAGGGAAATTAACATTCTTCTTTCTTTTCACCACCCGTCAATTGTCGATGTGAAAGAAGTGGTGGTGGGTAGTAGCCTGGATAGCATCTTTATGGTGATGGAGTACATGGAACATGATCTGAAGGCACTCATGGAGACAATGAAGCAACCATTCAGTCAGAGCGAGGTTAAATGCCTAATGCTTCAACTGTTGGAAGGAATAAAATATCTTCATGATAATTGGGTGCTTCATCGGGATTTGAAGACATCTAATTTGCTTTTGAATAATCGGGGTGAGTTGAAGATCTGTGATTTTGGGTTGGCTCGTCAATATGGGAGCCCATTGAAGCCTTATACTCACTTGGTCGTAACTCTTTGGTACAGGTGAGCTGCAATTGCATGTTTTCAAGGCCGCCCCCCCCCCCCCCCCCCTCTTTTTTTTTATACTATTTAATTTTATTGTTTGTTCATCATCTACTTCTCCAGTATGGTTTTGTACCTTCCCTTGTAGTCTCTGTTCCCTCTCTTGTATTCTCTTCCTCCTCCTCCTCTTTCTCTCTCTCTCCCACAGACCGATGTCCTTATTATTAGCTATGCTGTTTTTCGTGTTTGTCAAAGTTAGTATGTTCATCTGTTTTTGCTTATAGGGAGGCTTGTTTTTATAGAAATTCATCTTATCCTATTGTTTTTTTGTACCCTATATTTTTGTATGTACTTTTTGTTGCATACTTCTGATATCAGGACATAATAAGTTATTTTATATTATTGATTTTTCAGGGCACCCGAACTTCTACTGGGAGCAAAACAATATTCAACAGCTATTGATGTGTGGTCTTTGGGCTGTATCATGGCCGAATTATTGTCAAAGGAGCCACTGTTTAATGGGAAAACCGAATTTGATCAACTTGACAAGGTATGTTTTAGTAGTTAATATCCTTGATCATTCAGTTCATTAGCTGTTCTATCTCTTAGGCCTTTTTTTTTTTTTTTTTTTCCTTTCAAATAATTGCAGATTTTCAAAATTCTTGGGACACCAAATGAGACAATTTGGCCTGGATATTCCAAGCTGCCTGGGGTCAAGGTCAACTTTGTCAAGCATCAGTAAGTATGATTATTTTCTGGAAGTACTTTTTCTTTGAATGTGACACTAAGTTCTTATTGTTGCTGCTGTTTTCCCAGGCTTCCAGCTTTGGGTGATTCTGACCTGGCTATCTGGCCTCCGTTGGTGGAATGTCTGTTTCCCAAATTTTTTGTGTGTGTATTAACAGCTGACCTGTTTCTTTCAGGTATAACCTTTTGCGTAAGAAGTTTCCGGCAACATCATTTACTGGATCTCCAGTTCTCTCTGATTCTGGGTTTGACTTGTTGAACAGGCTTCTGACTTATGACCCTGAGAGGGTATTTTTACTTATCTTTGTTACTTTAGTTTGATAATGTTATCACTTATCACGGTGACTTATAGGGGCCTCGTTTCTCTTTGCAGAGAATTACAGCTGAGGATGCTTTGAATCATGAGTGGTTCCGTGAAGTTCCTTTACCCAAATCAAAAGAGTTCATGCCTACCTTTCCTGCTCAACATGCACAAGACAGGTGTTTTGATATTTTCTGTTAACATTCTGTTGATTCTTGTTTATTTTGAAATACAAATTGTAATAATTTTTGTTGTCAATATTGTAACCAGGCGTGTGCGGAGAATAATGAAGAGTCCCGATCCTCTAGAAGAGCAACGCAGAAAAGAGTTGCAGCAGGGGGAGTTGGGGACTGGCGGTGTATTTGGCTAAAGAGAAAATATACTGGTGACAGTGATATTGATCCCTGCACTTGAATTATTTACGACACTGACTGATTGTTCACGGTTGAGGTGAGAGACATGCCTTGAGCGGAAGTTGCAATGATTGTATGTTAGACGTCATTCGTGCTGTTTTTTAGCAGGCACTTCGTGATGATTTGGCTGGGAGTTGTGCAGTCTCGGCATACTCTCAACCAGATTGTTGCAGGTTAACTTTGTTTTTCAGCTTTTGTCATCATAAGAAGATGCTTCCGTAGCACTACTTTCCTGAGAGATTGGGCATAATTGCCTTTTTCAGAGAGTGAAAATCAGTTTCAGCTGAAACTTGTGTATGTAACATAATTTCATTGGTACACTGTAAACAATATTTTCAAATTTGGTTTTGAATATTAGCCTACAGTTACATTAGAACGTATTTAATATTCACATTGTGTTTGCAAGAGTCTGTTGGTGTGAACGGAGGAAGTGGAGGAGACGTTCTTTGCTTTTCATTGACGACAATTTTGACAGTAACCGTAGTACACTGTAAGGTAATTTTATTTGATATCAGGAATCTTTTTCATGGAACAGTTCTGTGCTTCTGATTCGTGAGGGATGTGATTCATTGGATCTGCTTTTGGTAAAGCATGCGGTACTTAAGTGGTGTTGGTTAAGTTATTGTGGTACTTAGCTTAGTACTTGCACGAATCACTACTGATATGAATAATGGAGGGACCAAGTCTTAGACATGGTGATTCTATTTGTGTTTTCCTTTAAGTAGGACGAAAACTCTGTTTAGGATATCAATAAGGTGTCACTCATCACAGATGTGTTTTTTTTTTTTTCCCCGCTCTTAATATTCTTTAATTGTCTTGTCTAACATGTAGCTAATTGATGTTGATTTATGTTCTCTTGTTAATTTAAACAATCAATTTTCTTGAATACATTTTATGTGGCTGTTATTTAAGTGACAACCTTTTGGTTTTCTTTTTCTTTCTTGTCAATCGATTGAACTTTTTCCCAGACCTGAGTACGTGTTAGTCGTGCAAAACGATTGAGTTACATTTGTATTGTGAAAATTTATCGCCGCCTGAATTAAGATTGAATTTTTTTGTTTGCAAGATTCTGAGAGTCAGATACTAGCTTGATCTTTTATGCTATATTTTTCTGTTGTGCTCCTTTGAAAACTGTACTTGTGCTCCTTTCACTAGTTCGTGGGTCAGTTATGCCACCTCCATAAGTACAAACGTGAATGAAAAATTGATTGGCTCTCCTTTGTTCTTGTTTTCCTCATCCTTTGTGTTGGTGGTTTTGAAGATAACTTTCACAAGCTCCAGAATTTTACATGACATTTGTCTGCAAATGTCAATGCAGTATCAAAGCAAGCAGGTTGAGGAGAGGTTACCTGCATCGTCCGGAATGCATGGAACTTCAATTAGTAGTTCCTTCTGGCTCACTAGAGGTACTTTATAAACTTTGGTTTGTTACAATACATTAAAACTAAGTTCAATAATCAAAACACATGAACTTTTGTTTTCTTTAGCTCCTCTCCATATATATACCTTTCAAGTCTAATGAATATTAATTGTCAAGGTTGATTTGGAAAGACAAACTGATGATTTTTATATGTACTTCTATAACTTTACATTGACACAGTCCTGAGATAGATGACCTTCAATTTTGTTAATGTCACATAACAAAAGGGAAAGTTAAACCTTCAGTCATGTTGAAAACTGTTAAGAGCCTAAGGTAATGTGTTGAAATGAGAGTCAAACTAGCATTTTAACAACAGTTCTGCACTCTAGTTTTATACATACATATATATATATATGTATATATGTATATATATTTTTAATTTTTTGTTATGACCATTAAAAAGCATATGCACCTATTTTAAAAATTGGCAGGAATCGGGTTTAGAGTGCATTTCTATAATCTAAAAATGCAAGTAGAAACATTGCTCTAACAGTTTAGTGTCAGTGAATAATCAATTCATGGAATCTGTGTTAGTAGAGTTGACTGGAAAGACGAACTGTGTAATTTCTATATTTCATTGTTGACATCCCAGGTCCCTATTTTTCATCTCATGGAACTTAAAACTGATTATGTGCGTGCGCATGTGTTATGAACTTGGCTCTTGCCTTGTGAGATTCATGAATTTGTGATCAATCATTTTGGGTGGGTAATTTGAGTTATTAACTTGAGGTTGTATGCTTGATTAGCGTAGCATCAATATATTTTCGGAATACATACTTCCTTAGGTTGAAATATTATACAAGAAGCGAATACTGTATTGTCGTGTAGAGGCACGGAACTGGAAGTTTCATCTTCCATGTAATGGTGTATGTTGGGTGGGATATATGTGGAATCCTGTTATTTCCATGTTTTGGTCATGGTTGCTTATGTTTGGTACAATTCTATTATAGGCGGCATGGCTGGAGGAATGGGTTGCTTGGAGATGGAATAGAAAGTGTGTCCACTTCCCATTCGCCTACCGTTTTAGAGCATTTGAGGCCTATCCTTGTGCTTAGGGTTGTAAGTATGTAGCTACTTTTGTCATGTTAGTCTACTGGCGGTACTGCTGAGATTATGCTGGCACGCTATGTTAGTACTTGGCATAGATATTAGAGTTCGCAATATGCTCTCTACAGGTGATGGTGGCAGCATTGGTGGTGGTGGCGGCTGGTAAGGATCCTCACAGGAACAGACATTACCTGTGATGTCCTGGGTTGTACTGTATCATGTTAACAAACGAGTGATGGCCTGCATTTCCACCATTTAACTTCTGTAAACATGATGAAATCTTCTTGTTCTAGCTCACTCAGCTCTCATTGTTCGTCTATCTGTATGACAAGCGCAATGGGAGTTATTTTGGTCATGCTTCCAGGGGGTAACTACAGTAGCGTAGTGTGAGAGAATTGGTCTGTTTTTTTCTTTGGTTTAGATTTTGCGAATTCAAAGGGTGAAACCGTGGTGCAGTATGGGAATAATTGATGAACCTAACATTGTGTCGATGATTTTTGCACCTTATAGGAGTTGTGATGCGGGGAGGGTGGAACTAGGGAGTCAAGTTGCCTGTTGCCCTTCTAACGTGAAATTTTGTTTTGCGAACGGCTAAATTACTCGAATCCGAGTAATTTCAATACAAATTACTATTATGCTAAATTTTGCTCAAAGACTAGAGAGGCAAAGGGAAAAAAAAAAAAAAAAAAAATCAGTAGGCAAACTATACTAGTCTGTTTAGTCGACCTTGCTTTAAAAATTGAATTCCCTCTTCTCTTTCACATAAAAATGTGTGTGTGTGTGTGTGTGTGTGTGTGTGTGTGTGTCCAGTGGAGCACTAGTTTAAGAACCAATCACCCTCTGAACCGGTTACAAAAATCAATTCATAAACCACAATTGGCTGTATATTTTTTAACTTTGGGTCACATTTTTTTCCCACGTTTTTTCTTTAAAAATTTTGCCGTTTTGGGGCAATTTTTTTTTCTTTTTTCTTTTGCTCCAAGGCCTTGGGCGATTGGTTGGTTCTTATAGTTGATCAAACTACGTGCTCCCATAGTCATCTAAAAAGAAGAGAGAACGTGCCGGAGAAAAAAAAAAACCTTTACACATCGACATGTATAGTGTCTTTACAGGACCGACCAAAGAAAAAAAAAAATAGAGCACAAGATTTACAAAATAAATAATTGGTAATTCAGGAAGGTCACTCATTCTAATCTCGTAACATGATGGATAACGGACGGGAAGTCTTACTCTCGCTGATCAGTGGATTGGCATTATCCATGAATTAGGATAGGATAAACGGGCACAACCCCCGAACAAAACATCGGCAACTTCCGAGAGTTTTTCAAGAATCAGTAAAGTGCTGTGATCGAACCACAGTGGCTTCAGTGCAAACTATCTGGTGCAGCAGAAACAAACAATGGCCAGGAGAATCTCTTGGTCTCGTATCAATGTACACTCTTGTAACTCTTGACAGGAACAGGAACGCGACAGAAAAACATGATGTTGAGCGACCATGGTGTTGTAGAAGTCCTTTACTTAAGTTCTTTACTTTGTGAAAACTACGGTCTTTCCGAGCAAGAAGGTAACTAGAGTGAGTTCAATGAAGAAGATGGTGTTGATTAGGGCTCTATCAACCGTCCACCCGAAAATTGTGATACCACCAGGATTGGTTTGCAAATACAACACTGCATTTCCAAATAAAATGAAAGACATTTTCAGCAATAAAAACAACAACAACAACAATAATAATAAATAATTAAATAAACGACATAGGAAACCAAAGAATACATGTTTGGGCCAAAAAGTTCGACAAACCAAAAGAACTAAAGTAAGATGCTACCAAGGCATTATGATTACTAGTATTGACGAACAAGTACCTTCTGAATCCTCCTTTTAAAAAGACTATATAAATCACTAGCGCGCCTTTCTTTTTTACTAAAGTCAAAATCGACCAGTCATACACAAGACAGTTCTCCGAATCAGCATAAACCTTTGCGATTTGTAAGTGTCGTTTATGCTGACTGACTAGAGAAGGGAAACTTGTATAAAGTAGAATGGAAGAAAGGAATCCTTACCAAATGCCTGCCTTCTGTGGTACGATGACATATAAGAAGCCAGTTGAGTGTGTGTTGGCATTGCGACATATTCCATTGACTCCAAATCACTCTCCGAGTAACTTAAAACTAGTGAATTCAATGCGTGGGCAGCCTCCATATTTTGCATATTATTATTTGAACCTCTGTGGTTGGATGGATCAGTAGAACCACATGTTACTAATGCGTGCCATCGACTAGCAAGTGATGCGATATGCCTTGTGCTCTGTGAGAAATTCTCGTCGCCGCATGAAGGCAAAGAATGATTCCAACAACCTGAACTATTGAAGAGACCTAAAATGTAGGGAACGAATCAGTGTTCTTCTTGAGTTATGCATTTTCTCAGTTAGAGAAGTGCGAATAATTTTTTTTTTCCTGAAGAATATAGTGCTCGATTGAACTTACAGCAAAGTCGCCACCATTAATTAGAGTAATGATCCCACTATATCCTGTGGTCTGGAATAGGGTCGCAAATTGGCTTGCTGTGACAACCAAAAACTGCAGGAGTAGAAAGATTCGGAACCGGTGGCTTATCTTAGAGAGGTGGTAGCGCAGTCGAATGTGCTCCTCTATAAAGACCAAAACATCAGATTCTCTTTCCAAGAGCTTCCCATAATCATCAAAGTGGATAACTTGCAAATTGCAGACCAAATGAAACATAATGCTGGCTGTTAGAGAGATTGTACTCACATAAGTCCAGGATATCAACAATGCCATTAAGATGGCAATAGACAGCCACCCTGAACCACGTTCTACATATAACATGCGTACAATCTCGCGTGCGGTTTTCAGAAGGAAGCATGGAAGTGCCCAGAGAACAAGCAAGCGAAAAGAACCCTGCAAGAGTATCATCCATACAAACAATTTGAGTGCAAAAGAACTGGGAACACCAACTATAAATCAGGCGAACCATGAAAACCAAACTCTTAAAACTTTAGAACATAAATCTCAACACATCGACATGGGTGCAATCAAGGAAGTATTTTATGCTTATGACATGACACTATCTTTGGAAAAGAAATATAAAGATTAGCACTAATCATCTTGTTTTAGACATATAATCCAACAAAATTCAAAGTTTGCAAAACCAAATCCAATTACATTAATTGACCCGATAAATTTGGAATACCAGAAACCTTAAATAAAGTATTTGTTCTTCACAACATCAAGGTGATTACTAATCATAGAATTAGCAAGAGAAACTTTCTTCAAGACTCAAAAACATCTGTTAACCAATGTGCAACTTCTTTTTCACCTGCAGGCATAAAAATAAAGTCTTCCACAATTTGTATAAACCACATACACAAATATAAGCACCCTGCTAGGCCTTGATTTGATTAGGAGCTCTCAGATTTGAAACCTGAGAGTGTTTCCGTTTCTCTATAATAAATGAGAGCCAATAGGCGCCGTACCACGCACACGGACATAAGCATTGGTTAAACATGACATTCCTAAAATACCTGCACAAACAGCATATCTTCCCATTCCAACAAAAACAACGAAATCGAACATCGTAGTTCACGAACAACCAAACCAAAAGCAAAATGCTCTCACCGAAATTTGCTTGATGTAAGCCTCTTTCAATCGCAACATATAGCCGGTATGTCGGTCAACAAAGAGGAACCTCCTTATGCCATGCTTGCGGAGGTTGTGGGAGACACAGAGCAGAGAGACGGCTGCGAGACACGCCTGCGAAGCCACGATCTCGAGCTCGAAATCCCTAATCTGGTACTTCTCAGTCCCAGGAAATCCGGAGAATTGGAGGACAAGAACCGGAAGCAACACGCCGATGAGCAAGAAAGCAGCCCAAGACAAAACCAGTCTCAACAAACAAGACTGGTTGAAGCCAAGGAAGGTCAAAAACTTGTCTAGCCTCTCAAGGGTTCGGCTCAAATCGTCGTTTTCTTCTCTCCTCGGCGGTCTCTCTTCTTGGTGGTTGTGGTTTTGAGCTGAATTGAGAAGTGGGGTTTGGCTAGTTTCAGGAGGTGTGGGGTCTGTTTTTGCATGAGGCTCGGCCATGTGAGTTTATGAGGAGCTTAATTGGGATTTTGATTACGAAATCTGGTTTTGGACCTGAATTGGGTAAACACCCTGCTGAGTTTTAGATCCTTTTGTGACAAAATCAGATCAAAAAATAGCAAATTTTAATATATATGTGATCAAAAGTTTGAAACATTTGTTCAAACCAAATCAGAATATGGCAAGTCCAAAGTTCTTACCTTGGCCGTAGGATTTCTCAGAAGGATCAAGATTATTGTAGGGACCCACAGCATCTGACTTTTGCTGTTGTCATTATTTTATTTATTATTTTTTTTTTTTGACATCTTCTTTCCCCCATTTATGCTTACTTCTCAGCTTGGGAACTTGGAATCTTTTTCTCTCTTTAATTCAATTTTTCTTTTTCTGGCCGCAAAAGAAATCGAACGGAATAGAGACAGGATAACAAACAAATAGACGAATTGTTTCTTATTTAATCATTTTTGTAAGTTTCCCGCCAAGGGAGAGAGATTAAGAGGGGCCAATCAACGAATGAAACTGACATTAACTAGTGACACGATTTGTAATTGGGACTTTGTTCGTGCCGATCCATGCGCAAAGCAAACCGAGCTTCTTTTTTTTTTTTTTTTTTGCATTTAATTAATGATTGAGTGATGGTTTCTATCAGATTCAGGATTTGTAGACTTTTTAGTGATTTGGTTCATGGGAGATGACTTGTGTGACGGCCGGGGAGTTGACTGACTCCCCTCTGATGGTGCCACGTAAGAGACGTTGAAGCTTCTGAAGAGTGGAGACATACTTCATGTGAACACCCATCTTTAGTTCGACGTCCATAATGTTGCGTCTTGGAATGACATTTTTACCTATGATATCTATACCTACTTTTAATAAGGCGAGTTTCGGGATGTTATAGGATTATGAAACGTATATATAGGGGCATGTTTGATGTATGAGTTTAGTTTAAGATTTTTAAATTTTAATAGTAATTTTTTAGAACAGACAAAAAACTTTTTCAGAAAAAAACAAAAATCCTAATGAAAAAAGTACATTAAACTAACAACCAAACAGGCTCAGAGATTAAGATTGACCTCTAATCAAGTACATGATTGACACGTGAGATCTCATATATATTCCACTTTTATTTACTTTTTATAAATATTTTTAACAAGTAAATGTATAAGTTATGAATATAATACCATCGGTGAGTATTTTTATCTATCATGTTTTTATTTATCTTTATAGATATTTTTAATGAGTAGATGCATAAGATATGTATATAATAGTTCTAGTGAATATTTTTCTTCCCTACATCCATTTTAAATTATGTAGATATAGAGATAAAAATGAGAGAAATATAAAGTGCGGAATGCATATTTATTTCTACTTTATCTCATTGTCATCCTCAATCGGGCTGAAGCCCAACTGTTAACTTAATTGAAGTCAGAGTATCGTGCTGACAATCGCGAGCATGTCTTCTTACATATGATGATTTGGCCTTGCCTTTGTGCGTACTCTTCCTCCACGGATTCCCATTATCAAGCGCAAAGACACAACCTCGACAAACATAAAACCAATTAATGCTTAGCAACAAACAGACCCGAATCATTTCACGAAATATGTGTTCGGATAACCCAAAATCCCAATAGTTAGCCCTTGATCTTCCCGTCAAAAAACAACCTTGATGGAGGCATATAGGTGCATTATTACATGATAAGGATTGTAGCTTTTCATGAATTCTTCATTTCTTATTCAACGACGGAACTTTGCTTATTTCTTTTTTTGAGGATCGACGAATCAAATGATATTTTTGTTTCAATTTTTACCTCTTCTTCTCCCTCTAAATCAAATTTTTTCTTGCCATAATGATTCAATTCCTATTAGTTTCAATCATCATTAGTAATCCACCACCAGACATTGATAGAAAAAATGATAGACAGGCTTGTTATTCTTATTTTTTTCTTATCATTACACTTGTGTTTTTTTAACTCACTGTACATTTTGTTATATTTTTAATTTTGATAATTTATCTTGTGTATTAAAAAATTTTCAGCACAACATTTACAATTGTTTAATAGTTACAATTTTTTAAAACCAATTACACATAGATGATAGACAAAAATAGTCATTTTTTAATATTTTAATTAACTCAATTTTGGTGCTTCCGACATGAACATGACCTGAGCTTTGGCTTGAGAGTTGAAGAAATATTGCATTTCAAAGAAAATAATATATATACAATATCTCAAGTTTAATAAGTTGTGACAGTTGTCACTTTTTATACAAAATCTGTAAAATTGACATGTAATTTTATATAAACTTATCTGTAGCATAATATTTTTTAGAATTATTGATATTAATAATATGCATCACTGAAAATATAATGTTACAATAATCTAAAAAAATTGCAATTATAATTTTTATAAAAACATCTTCTTTTTTTTTTTTTTTTGTGATTGGAAAAAAAAAAGACTGAAGGGACACCTAAAAAAGACATAGAAATCAATCTCACATGAACAAAGGGAAGAAACTAAAGGTCTGTTTGATGAATGAGTTTGAGTTAAAAATTTTAAGTTTTAATAGTAATTTTTGTTAACTTTTCAGAAAAGATTAAAAAAAATTTTAAAAAAAGAGAAAAATTGAGATAAAAATATACATTTTAGTTTGAAATGAGACGGTGAACTAAATATCACCTAATAAAGACGTTTACCCTATCAACCCATCCAACGTGGGTGTTGCCAACAGCGCCGTGTTAAGCTATAGCATTTAGCGTTAATTCGTACGTGGCACAGTCTAGTCCTCGTGTTCATCACCCGCGAATCATTGTACGGAACCTGGCACGCCACCGTGGACAACAAACTCAAAACCCAAAGCGTACAAACACTCCTCCTCCTCCATTCTTCTTTTGCAATGGCGTCTCAGAACCATGACCGAACCTCCACCATAGACCCAACCAGCGGGTTCTGCTCCGAGACCGGAACCTTCCACAGCCTCAGACCTCCATCCTCGCTTCCTCCCAAAAAGACACCGCTTTCCGTCGCCGACTACGTCCTGTCCCACCTCCACGCCTCTCCTCCGCCCCCCTCCACCGCCGCCCTCATCGACGCCTCCACCGGCAGCCGAATCCTCTACCCGGACTTCACCCGCCGAGTCGGAAACTTAGCCGCCTCTCTCCAAACCACCATCGGGATCTCCGCCGGCGACTCTGCCTTCGTCCTCTCCCCGACTTCGATCCACATCCCGATCCTCTACTACTCCTTGTTCTCCATCGGCGCTGTCATCTCACCTTCCAATCCGGTGAGCTCCGATTCCGAGATTTCCCGCCAAATCCAGCTCTGTAAGCCGGCCGTCGCGTTCGCCACCTCGGAAACCGCAGCGAAAATCCCCTCCCTCCGATACGGTGTCGTCTTGATCGACTCTCCCGAGTTCGAGTCCATGATGACGAGCGACATCGGAGAGTTTCGCCGAGTCGAGGTGAGCCAATCAGATACGGCGACGATCATGTACTCTTCCGGTACGACCGGGCCAGTCAAAGGCGTGGAGTTGACTCACCGGAACTGGATATCCGTGTTGGCCGGAGCTTACGCGGTCCGTGGCGGCCAGGCTAAGTCCCCTCCTGCGGTGGTGCTGTGTGCGGTTCCGTACTTTCACATGTACGGGTTCGGGTACTGCATGAGGGCGTTGGCGCTGGGTGAGACGCTGGTGGTGGTGACGGGGAGGTTTGATCTGAGGCGGATGCTGAGGACGATTGGGGAGCTTAGGATCAGACAAGTGATGATGGCCCCACCGATGATCGTGGCCATTGTGAAGGACTGGAGCGTGACGGACGGTTGCGATTTGAGTTCTCTCGAGGTCGTTGGCTGTGGCGGTGCTCCGCTGCGTAGGAGTGTGATTCAGCAGTTGAGGAAGCGGTTGCCCAACGTACAATTGGCACAGGCAAGGCTCAATACGGACTCGATATCCATGTTATTTACTAATGATAGCTCAAAATCACGTCAAAATAATAGTAAAAACAAAACAAAACGAGAAAAAATCGTACTCTTTTTGTACTTCGGATAGGGGATTCTTTAACGATGGAGTGAGATGTGAAATAACCATTACATTATGTCTAAAATTATAATTATAAAAACAAATATTTCCCATATTCTCGTCCATTCTCATGGTAAATATGTCTGAAATTAAAATTACCAATATGTACGTTTCCAAGTATAGTATTTTCATACATTCTCATAGAAATCTCATATTTTGCCAATGAATTAGAGGTGTTTGGTGTGTTAGTTTGAGTTGAAATATTTTAGTTGTAATAGTAAATTTTTTTTGAATTTTCAGAAAAGACAAAAAACTTTTTAGGAAAAAGACAAAAACTTTTTAAGAAAAAGATAAAAAAAAGTTTGAAATGAGTTGGAGTTGGAATGATTGCCAAACAGAACCTTAGTGAGTAGTGATATATCACTACACTACAGATGTGGTATTCTAAAAATAGTAACCAAAAGGAATAAGATCTAACCTGAATGTTTTACCATTGACATGGTAATGCGTTCCTTTTAATGATAAATACCAATGTTCTTTATTGTTGGATAGACTACGCATTCGTATTAAGGTTTTTTTCCCTTCTAATTTTATTTCAGCACTGATGAACAAAAATGCATATTTTTAATACACTAAAACAAAGACTAAATAAATAAATAAAATATCATTTCAAAAATAAAAAAATAAAAAAAAGTAAATAAAATGAAAAGAGAAAACCTTGATCCACAATTCACCACAAGGCATGCGCCTTTTTATTTATGGGTTTTTAACAGCCAGAGTAGTAGTAGAATTTTAACATCCGTTTGTATGATGTTTGTGATAAAGTTCTTTCACATGTACTATTATTTCTTCTTTTTCTTTAGACGATTACTGTAAATTCAAGAGTTTATTCGGAACTTCCCATATTAATTAAAAATAATTATAAAAAAAAAGTCTGAAATTGTGATTGTGATGAACTATGAAAGGCATATGGGCTAACTGAGTCAACTGGGCGAGTGTTTGGAACCGTGGGCTTGAAAGAAAGCTTGGTAGAAGGTGCTACGGGGAAGCTAATGCCTAATTTCCAAGCCAAGATTGTCGACCCTGAAACCGGCACTTCATTGCCTCCTTCGACTCCTGGCGAGCTTTACCTTAAAGGACCATTTGTAATGAAGGGTACGTA
Source organism: Ficus microcarpa (assembly GCA_025413485.1). NCBI lineage: Eukaryota > Viridiplantae > Streptophyta > Magnoliopsida > Rosales > Moraceae > Ficus > Ficus microcarpa. The sequence goes on along the minus strand of CM046385.1, from coordinate 1,709,590 downwards.
CTACTCTCGACAGGTTTGAGGAACTCTCAAGTTCGAAATCTGAAAATTTTTTTGTTTCTTTATGGTTTACTCAACTTCCAATGTTGGTGTTGTTATTGTGTAGTGTAGGTTACGTTGGTGACAAAGAAGCAACTGCTGTGGTTCTGGATTCGGAAGGATGGCTAAGAACTGGTGACCTTTGTTACATTGATAACGAAGGTTATCTGTTTATCATTGACCGGTTGAAGGAATTAATCAAATACAAGGGCTATCAGGTTCGTCTGTTTTAACTCAATTACGCCAACTGGTATTTATATGTTCCGAAAAATCTATTATAATATTTGTTTCTTTTCACTCTCAAATCTTAATGCTCATGATTTGTTGTTCATATATACGTCAGGTTGCCCCAGCAGAACTCGAGCATCTGCTTCAATCGCGCCCAGATATAACTGATGCGGCTGTGGTTCCGTACGTGATTTCATTACATCAATTTTGCTGATTTTTTAATTCAATGTGATTAATGCGTTGATTGGGATTATTTCTGTTGTTCAAGATTATAGTTTTCATATGATTAGCAGGTACCCTGATGAGGAAGCAGGGCAAGTTCCTATGGCCTTCGTGGTGAAACGCGCTGGAAGCGTTGTTCATGAATCAGAGATTATGGATTTCATTGCTAAACAGGTATTCTCATAACCTTAGAGGGTTAACGAGCCAAGGCTAGTTAATTACTAGCAATACCGCCAATTTTTACGTCCATTCCTGCTGAATTATCCTTCAACTTCTCTTCCTCTTTTGATAAACTATACTGTTGTAGGTTGCACCATATAAGAAGATAAGAAAGTTAAAGTTTATTGATGCAATACCAAAGAATGCCCAGGGTAAGGTGTTGAGGAGGGAGCTGATCAAACTTGCATCGTCAAATCTGGCTTCAAAGTTGTAGTTGTTGTTGTTGGGTTTTTTTTTTTTTTTTCCTTTAAATATTAAATATTGTATTCTATTTTATAATTATTGTTACTTTTGTAAGTGAGAATTGAATAGAATAGTAAGATCTCTAGATTTTATTTGAAACGAAAAAAAAAAAAAAAAAGTGGTGTTCATAGGATTGTCTATATATCTACTCGCTAAAGCAACAAAAGCGTCTACTAAGTTCAAAAACCTTTTAAACCACCCAAACAAGCAAAAATCATCAGATGGAAATGCTATTTGGGATTCCACGACCAGTTACCCCCGGGCCTGATGAAGGAAGCAGCAACTCATACGGTGGAACACCCGCCCCACTTCTGTTTTTAAGGCGGATATCTTTGTTTCTTCTGTTAATGATCTCCTCAATCTCCTGTAATCTAGTTGAGAATTTGTTGAAGAGCTCGAGGATTTCGTGATCATTAGTCCAATGGGCATGAAGTGGGTTGACCTGACCTAAGTACTCTTCGTCCGGGGAGTGAGTTGAGAGAGTGTCTTGAACGGCCATTACTTTGGTGGCCTGAAGCTGGGTCGGCAGAGAAGTCAGGAAAGTGTGTTGTGGGTTCAACATGAACTTCTCGTAGTCGGGGTCATTTTCTTGTGGGATGAGTTTCCTCATTAGCGTGGGGCGATTAGGGACGTACCCTCCAAAAGGGTACTGCCCAAAGTTGATGGCCGCGTGCTGACCTGAAGCCACCCAAATCATGGAGGTGAGTATACCAGATAAGTCCTCTTTCGTGTTCAGTTTTGGCCACCACGGCTCGTTTCTCTTGTCAGGGTGACCCATGTTCTTGATCTCATCCCACCATGCCTGAAGCTCAACATCAGTGGCTAGAGAGTTTTGCTCGGAATAGTAATGATTGACGTAAGACTCTACCCATTCTTTAATGGCAGACCATATAAGAAGCCCGTCTGCAGCATAAGGGTAATCTTCAATTACAAGTTTGACGCCACCAGGTGCTGATGGATCCTCCACAGCCATACCCCTGAAACGCTTAACATTAGTATATGCCAAACTACAAAGTGATTATCAACTCATTCAACTGCAAAGTGAGCCTCACCTACGGAGCAGATCAGCTGGAAGTGCCTCCATGTCAAATTGCCAGCTTTTGTATGCAGCAGCACTAACTTCCCCAGCATATTTTCCTGGACTGAAACTTGCCTCGATTATTCCTCCTCCATTGATTAAGCTTTGCCGTGCAAGGGCGTTGATTTCCAAAGTGTATCGCATGTGAGGATGAAGGAGATTGTAAATGGGGTGCATCGAGCTGAGCTGCCTATGAGTTGCAATAATATAAGGCTCCATGCATGCGTGAGTCCTCAGCCTACACATAACAAATACGAAACAGATTATAAATGCACATATCTAAATTTCTTTCCCAAAGCTTCTAGCGGAAGATGAGTCATTGTTTTTCTGTTTTGCCAAACTTCCTAACTTTTGCCCTGAATTAATCTGTTTAGTATGAGAAAAACCAATGTCCTTGATTTTTACCAGTGGTTTACTAATTGATGGACTCCTGCATCATTGGAGCAAACATGAGCTTTGGCTAGCTTCCAAATCCAATGTGTTGTCGCAGCATGCCCATGTGTATAGACATGCTTATTTTGAGGGGAGGAAGGTGACGGGGGAAGTGAAAGCTCGATGGCTATTGGCTTCAGAATGCCGGTGTGGGAACAGAATAAAACCGTTCTAGAAGCATAAGCCTTTCTCCCGGGCAAGGAGTTCATCTTCTCTATGAATGGCAAAAGTATGTCGTGGAAATCAAGGATAAAGAGTCTCTTCTCCTCAATAGCCTATATCCACCAAACAATAAAAAAGCAGGGTCAAATATTTATTTAGTTGGAGTACAAAGAAATGGTTTCGAGAAAGATTCTTTCTCTCAGATTCTCAGTAGATAGGGATATCAATACCTTTTCTACACTCATTCCGTTGATTTCTTGTTCTATCAGTTCTTTCGTGATAGCGGACTCTGGAGGACCATAAACAGCAGGGTCTAGCTTGCTGAGAATTGGGAACTCCTGCGAAATTGAACCTAACTTGAGCATTCTCAGAAAGGCATTTCACTTATATAATCTAGTGCAATAATAATTGGCAGTACTTGTATACCTTTAAAAGCTCAATGTTAACTGGATTAACGCCGGCTAAACACTGGCGTGCGAACTCGTCATCTCGCAGCCAAGAAAATCTGTCTCCTGGAAAGAAATTAAACGCACAACATCAGATTGAAGTTCAAGGAGACAACAATAATTCAAGAAAGTTTATAACAACACAGGGAAGAACGAGTAACGAAATAGAGCTTATTAAGTAGTTTATTCACTTACTTCTTATAACAGCGGGGATTTCATATTTGAACAGCCTTTCTTTAACGCTCAGGACCTGCTTCATGAAGTTGCTTGCAATCGGAAATTTACTACCTCCATTTTGCTCATCGTCTTTCAAGTAGAAACCATCGTTGTACAGCTTATCAATGTCGGTAAAGCATGAGAAAGGGATATCCGAATTCGACAAAGAAGCAGCAAGAGATGGTATAAGATTGTGAAGCAGAGCTTTCAGCCTTCCAGCGGAGAAAGTATTTTGCTTAATCTCTTCAAAAGTCTCATCTCTAGGTACATAAACCGGATGAGGCTTTTCGATTCTAGTCTCCGAACAAGGATCTATTCAAATCCAATTTAGGAACAGTTACACTCACATGTCAACATCAGAAACTCGATCTTACACCAAAATAGACAAAATCGAACAACCATACCTGATTTGCTCGGAGGCCGTCCTGTTCTACAGCGCCTAGGATAAGGCCTCTTCTCAGCACCAAGGACTGGCCTAGCGAGATCTTCCTTTTCGGGATTGCCCAAATCGTTATAAACATCATAGTCATAAATTCTATCATGTGGCTTCCTCTCTCCTCTCCCATTTCCTCGGATGCTCACCAAGTCTTCCCGTCTAAGGTCTTTAAGTCCTTGCGGTGTTTGTGAAGGTAAATATGCCTGTTCACCAACATGACACAAAACATATATTACATTTTAATCCAAGTTTGAAACTTTTTTTTTTTTTTTTTAAAGCAAGTGTAGATTTGAATTCAATATGTTTTTACTTGATTTCGGAAGATGATTCGACTCTCGGGATTGTCCTTGAGTGAATGGATCCATGTATTGGCAGAGAAGAAGATGGGGCCTTTGTCAAAACCATGAACGACAATTTCTAATAAGTAGAACTCTTTGCCATGGAGATTTGTGACAAGAATAGCACCAGGACATCCAAAATCACTTGGGACACTAAAGTTTGCTGCATATTCTACAATGTGCATTTGGTTCGATGGCCTTGGCAACCACCCTCTCACTGATGATTGCGCTCTCTTTCCCTTTTTGGTAACTTCAAAACACATAAAAAAAACCATTAAAATCAAACATTTTGTCATGTAAATAATAAAAATTCATAGTTCTAAAGTTGGTCCTGCCTTTTTTTTTTTTTTTTTTTTTTGAGGCAGAGACAGAAGAATATTCTGAGAAGAAGAAGAGATACCCAGATAATAATTTTTATTTTTGAAAAAAAAAATTGATAAAAAAAAAAAAGTAAATTACCAGGGTCAAGTTCTTCACTGATGAGCTGAATCTGAATCCCCTGGCCGATCCCATTAATGAAAAACTCCCACTGATCTTCAACCTTCTCGGTGAGCTTCTCCTTCGTCTTCTTCCTGATCGTCACCACCGCTCTGACTTCGGTCCCACCAGCCGGCGACGGCGACGAAGAAGAAGAAGATATCAGAGAACCATTCGCGTCTTTTCTCTGCACCGGAACAGAACTCCCCACTGCTTTGTCTCCTTTACTGATGGCAGCTCTGACCGATCCTCCACGTCCGTTGAGTCTCACGTACCTCTTACTCCGGTGGCTACCATTACCTCCGGCGCCGGAGATCGGCAGGAGACGCTGGTCACCAGCGATGTTTGACTTAAGAGGAGTGGTGTGGTTGACCGCAAACATCTCTACTGGAAGTTTTTTTTTTTTTCGTTAACTCGCAGAAACTGAAGTGAAACAAAGGAAATTAGATGTTTAGTATTGGTAGTGTTTTTTTGATTGAAGAAAAATAGGTGTTGAGAGTAGAAAATGAAAAAGAAATTAGCCTGCGGAGACAAATGATGAAGATGGTGTGGGATCTTCTCTGTGCAAGGTCTAGTTTTATAATGTGCTCTGCTGTCGGGTAATTGATATTTCTTAACGGAGATTGGTGACATTTGGTTGTATAATAATTATATTAAAGTTTTACGGATGGCGCGTGTCAACTACGCGCTTCTGGTTGTTGTACGTATGGTCAACTGGCGGCCAAAGGAGCAGAAAATGGAAGTGAAAATGCAAGTAATTTTGGTTTTATTTGCATGAATGTCCCCTGAATTTTTTGGATTTGACAATTTAATCCTTAAACTATTTTCCCTGCTAAACTATTTGTACTTCTAATTTTTGATAATTCAATCATTTTTACTTAAATTTATTAAGATTAAGATAATTTTTTAATAATACTTATACATTATAGCTCAAAAAGGATAATATTTATAGTTTCTTCTTAATTTCAATACATATTTCTTTTAAAATTTAGGTTTAAGTTTGATTATAATTAAATTAAGATTAAAATTTTTAAGAAAATTGTATTAAAGTTAAGCAAACATGATCATTAATGCTTTTCTTGGACTATAATGTGCAAGTTATAGGTAAAAAATCATTTAAATTTTTACAAATTTGAGCAAAAAGAATTGAATTGTCAAAAATTATGAATTTAGGGAGCTGATTACCAGGAAAAAAGTTTAAGAACTAAATTGCTAGATTAAGAAAGTTCAGGGGTATATGTACAAATAAGTCTTAAAAAAAGAATATTTTGTATTATTAAAAAGAATAATGTTTTGATATTGGAAAGTAATTTTTAGATTAATTCTTTAACTATTTGATATTGGAAAGTTTATATAAAAATGTTCATAACATGTAACATATATTCATTTTGATCATAAATTAGATTGTTAAAACGCTAATTTAACATATATATTTTTTTAAGAAATAGTTCTTATCTAGTGTTAAATAGAAGGTTCTATAGTAAAAACTCTTAAAAGAAGAAAAGAATTCACCAAAAAAATTTTTATTTTTTTAATGTACTAGTTTTTAATATAATTTTTTTTAAAATTTAAATGAGCGTGTAAAACGTGCAGATAAAATAATGCAATGTACATATGCGTGGAAATTTGAAAAAGGAGGAAAAAGACTTGAAATTTGGAGAACTAACAATTTCGTAATATTTTGAGAACTAATGTGATGCTGACACGTGCACAGATCACGTGGGGAATGTCTCATCAACATCTCCTAAGAAGATCACAACCCATGTTACCCGTTGATCAACTTGGATATTTGGGACAAGCTCCTTTTTTTTTTTTTTTTTTTTTTTTTTCATTTTTTAGAAAGATAGTCGGATAAGTTTAATGATGTTAAAAAATAAAATAAAGAAAATGAAACTTTTCATATGGAGACCATAGATAATAGATCAAACCCATGGTTTCATTAAAGAAGAGAGCTCCTAGTGAATAATGACAGCTGACCAACCTAATATGATTTTTTATTAGCAGCCTTGGATTTAAAATTAATTAAATCAACCAACAAGACCACCTAAGTAAAAACTAATAATTAAGTACTTGACACCCACATGATAGATGGGTTGATAAAAGAGTGGGAAGCTTGTGCTAGGCTTCTTCACTTTATTATCCATTCAAGTTTGATTCTCACCGTCTCTCTTTAGGTCTTATTCCAATTTCAACGGTTGAAATATGGTTTTGTGAAGATAGCGAAGGTTCTGGATAGATGATTGAGAAAAACTAGTATAAGGATCTGTTTCTGTCATGCCTAAGGAAAGGAGTCATTGTCTGCAGGATTGAAAACTTGAAAATAATAGGACTACTTTCGGATCCTTTTATGTCAAAAAAAAAAAAAAAACTAATAATTAAGTACTTTTTGGCAGTGAGCTAGCAGGCAAAAAAGTTAAAAGTTTTGTTGTTTAAAAAAAATTTACATTAAACTCTTTTGTTTATTCTTGAACTAGACCAAGTCATGGTTAATATTTTTTGGTAGATAAATCATTGTAAACATTGGATTTTTATAGGTTTGTCATATTTCATGATAAAAATATATACATATACGAATTATCTTATTTTTTATCAATAGTTGTAACTTGTTAATAAATTATTTGTAATTATTAGTTTATTTATTTATTTATAATTTTTTGAAGGATTATATGTAATATGGTGTTATTCAATAATTATTGGTATAAAAGACAAGCAACAATTAAATAATTTATTATATAATAAACTAATTATCAAATTAATGTATAAAAAAATTACGCATCCGGTAAACTGAATAAGAAAATATGCCTATATATTTATAAAAGTTGTCATGATATAATTGTGTGAACTGTGAGCTTACCCCCCCCAAAAAAAAAAAAACGTGCGAAAGATGTGACCAACATTTCGGTCAATAAGCCTAATCCTCCAAGAAAGTATGATTACTATGGGAATATTAGCATAAGAATGTGATGGCAAATAAACAAACAGCAATTAGTCAAATTAAGCACGATTCTCTCATTTTTTTTTTTTGGGGTTATTTTCAATTTCCGTTCCATGGATTTTATGCTTATCAAAAACACATGTCCTATCGTAACTTTGGATCTTTCGTATCAAATTTAGGCCTCTTATGGGTTAAATGTTGATTTTTGACAAATTACATGACGACTTTACTCTTTAAAAAAAGTTGCCAACTTATTCACCAACTTATTTACTTTATGCCTTTACAACAAGTCAAGTCATCATATAAGGCCACAAAGATAACGGAAAAATTGTTATGAAATTGAATTTTAAAGATACAATTTTGAGAACATTCAACGTATATGATACACAAATTTTTTTTTTTAATTTTTTTAGTGTTTTTACTTCGAAACTACGTATCAAAATTAAAATTTTGAAAAAAAAAAAAAAACACCATGTGGGCAAATGAACTAATATTTATCCTTGTGGTTTGCCTAATGATTATGTGCATGTTCTTTTATACTATGAGTATTGTGTGTCAAGCAAAAAATAAAATAAAATTAAATAAATTAAATTAAATTAAATTAAAAATTAAAAATTAAAAATTAAAAATTAAAAATTGTGATTCTTGATACCACTTCTCCTATGGTATGAAAGTGAGCCTTTTCCAAGAGACAAGAGAGCGCAATTGTTCTTTGCAATTTTCCCAAAAGTGCCCAAAGAAAAGAAAACCGCATTTTGAAGTTGTGACGAGAAATAAAAAAGGATCTTCAACTTTTCTTCCTCTTTTATATTTTAAATAATTTGTTCCTTTCTTTCTGTCATACGTGTTTTATTATGAATTTGCACCCATTTACTTTTTATAAATAAAATAAATAAATAAAATCAGCAGGGCCCTTTTTTTTTTTTTTTTTTTCCAAGCGTCGTCCTTTTTAAGATGTGTCCCCCCTTGTGACCCCAGCTGATTCATATTATTTTTTATAATTTGTGTCGATATAGATATTGAGATATATCCCAAAATTTAATAGAATCGTCTTTATAATTTTAATATGCATTCGGTCAAAAGATACTTTTGCCTTTTGCCCCATAAAATATATTATCACAACATGTAATCCGTCTAAAGGAAAGATTAGGCAGAGAGAGAGAAGTCTAGAAAGATATTAATTAACTAACAAGGTGATCTGAAACTAATTAGGCCGCAGATAAAAGCACTAAAGTCCAAGAGTTTACAGACAATTTACCAAAAAAATAAGTAAAAAAAAAAAAAAAAAGGAATTTCAAAGACAAATGCACTTTTCCATTAACCAAGTGCACTTTCCAAGCTGTCCTGCACTCTGTCAACTGATACAAAATGCAATTATATACAGATGTATCGACACAGGACAAATAGTGAGATGCCTAGTAGTATTGTCGGCTATGTTACCAAATATAAAATAATTAATGATTAATGATGAGAGTTAATAATTAAATCTAAAAGTTTAATGAGATTAAAATAGTATATTTTTAATTTTTGGTAGATACTTTATGTGTATTAATTTTAAATACCACATACTTAGATATAAATAAATAAATCAATAAATTGAAGCCGCCACTGAGCTTATGTTGGCTTTGTGGGTGATGATGATATTTATTTTTTTTTTTCAAATAATGAAGATTTTTGAACCAAAATAGCAAATATGAGCTTTAGCCAGGTTCCAAAATCCAATGTTTTGTGGCGTCGTGCCAATTTGGGTAAACACTTTTACGTGGAGATGAAGAGGAATGATTAGTGAAAACTTTAATGACTCTTTGGCATTAGAACACCACAGTTGGTGTAGAAGAATTAAGCCCCTGTTTGCTTCATCATATTATTTCATCTCAAACTGTACTTTTTTTTATCTTTTTCTCAAAAAGTTTTTGTCTTTTTTCCAAAAGTTTTTTGTCTTTTCTGAAAATTCAAAAAATTTTACTATTACAACTAAAATATTTCAATTCAAACTAACCAACCAAACAAATCTTAAGAAAACTGTCCTAGAAGCATATAGGATTTCCCATCAGGCAATGGGTTTATCCTCTCTATTAACGGCAAAAACGTGTCTTGGAAATCAAGCATGTTCTGTGCTATTTATTATTGTTTTTATTCGTTTTGAAAATAATGTTATTTTAGGTATAAAAATAAAAACGAGAATATCTTGAGAATGATGTTGATATTGTTCTTAGTTGTATTTTTAGAGGTATTAATTTCTGTATAAGGAAAAGGAAAATAGTGTTTGAATATGTTTTTAAAAAACGTGTATTAAGTTATATAGTCAAAAATAAAAACGAAAATGGGAAAATAACTTTCAACCATTTTTCATTTTCTTTACAAATATCTTTATCACCATTTTTTATAGCTTTTTATTTTCATTTTCGTTTTCATAACAATTGCTAAATAAACATTTAACGCCAAACGCTATTTGGAAAACGTTTTCACACCTCAAAGTACGTGCGGAAACACGTGGAAACAATATCGAACACCTCCGAAGAGTTGACTCTCCTTAATAGCCTGTGTCACATTAAACATCAACATGTCAATGTTGATAAAGTAGATTTTACTTTTATCCTACATGTATAAATTATAAGAATATAAACTTCATTTACTTTGTTAGTTAATTGAGTTTGAAAATTTTAAGTTTTAACAGTAATTTTTGTTGACTTTTCAGAAAAGATAAAAAAAATTTTTCAAAAAAATAAAAAATAAAAAAAACAAAAACAAAAATCGAGATGAAAATTTTAAATTCGAACTCAAATCCCAAACAAAGCCATAATGTGATACTTATTATGTACAAGTAAGGATATAACGTGGCATACGCATGTATAGATGAAACGATACTATGAAAGATGAGTTAAAAGCTAGTTTGGAATCCACCGTCAATCGCTCAATCCCATTAAAAATTACCAAAAATATAAAAAAAGAAAAAAATTATTGAATATTTTGAAACAAAGAAAGTTTATGTTCGGAGAAAACAATAAAAAGTTAGTGGAACTAGAAGATTCAATGATGAAGGTCCCTTGGTATGTTCTGTTTGGCTTTTTGACTAACAGAATTAACTAAAACTGCATATAATGAACTAGTCCTCAACTTTATGTCCCAACTAAACCATGTAAACCTTTCTCTCACAACCCTTTTTAGGATATCAAGTTAGCTAAAATCATTTTGGATTATTCATTTGCAGTTTATAACAAAGGCGACTTCAATTTTATATTTATAATATGAAAAGAAGTAACGGCAATGAACTTTGGATTATTTTATATTCATTTGCAGTTTCCAAGCGAAATAATATAAAGTATACAAATATCACATGAAGTTCATGAACAGATTGTTTTGAAATAATATAAAAATACACAAATATGCCATGAAGTTCATGAACAGATTATTTTAAGTTGATACAATCTTCATTTAGAGTGAGATACACTCTTGCAAGTTGTAGGGTACTCTCACAAATACAAATAATATTTATTAGACCAACTAACAATATTTTAGGTTAAGTCTAATCACCTAACAAAAAGATTAAACCAAAAAAAAAAAAAAAAAAAAAAGAGGAGAAACAATTTTCTACTTGCACCGACAGAGGACCGCGGCCAACAATCCTTCTCCACCTATCATCATGTCAATACATGAATAATAGTGTTAGTTACATAATTAGATATTATAATTTTTTATTACTTCTTAATTTAGCCCTTTTAATAAGTTACAATGATATCTTTTTAATACTCCTAAAAAAAGATATCTTTTGAAGTCAAAGAAGTTATTCAATATTATTCTTGTGTCCTTTGTGAATAAAAAATAAAAAATGACATAAATAATATATTTTTTTTAGATCATAAATTGACACAAATAATCTTAAATAGTTTAAGAAAAATATTATCTATATGTTTAGAAAACATAAAACCCTAGAGCAAAAACATAAAAATTTCAAACAAATAAAAAAGATCATGAGTTTTACGTTTTCCAAATATTTAAACTATTAAAAAAAAGTCCAAGAAATTTATTTTTTGAAAATAAAGTTGGTCAAATTAAGGAGATCTTTGTCTTTTCCTTTCTTTTTTCTTCCCCCCCTACAAAGTAGGTAAAGGATGAAATGAAATTAAAATAAGTTTTAAAATTCAAAGAATGTCACCTTAACTTTGTAGTTTCCAGAAACAGAGAGATAAATTGATAGAAAAAGAAATAAAATTAAGAGGTTTAGTTTGTAATTAGCTTTACATAAATAGTTAGTACAATTAAACGAGAAAACTACAGGTCATAATAGGTGAACAATGGGACATCATAATTATTGATATATATATATATATATATATCTATATAGTGGGTTTTCTACCATGCCCACTATGCACCTGGCTCAGTCATATATCACATTAAGCGGTGAGAGTGATAGAAATAAATCAAGGGGCCTCGTAATTAACATAGGCCAGTCATAATCATATTACGAGTCCCTAAATGTGCTCAAAACTAGCCTACAAGGAAGCTTTCCGACAGAATTTCGAGTCATAATTGATCTATAACCTTGCTCATATCCATTGGTTTTTTTTTTTTTTTAATGTAATTTATTTATTAATTTTTCCCCCTTTATTCCCTATGTCACAAAATTGACACAAAGTGGAAGACCAATAAGGATTGAGTCTGAAGTAATCTACCCGCACACCATATATGACGAAACATGTGAGTGGAGAGGACCACTCTTTTAACGACCCCACTCTTTTGATCCGGTCTCATTTATCCCCTAGGCTTAGAAACATATGTGTATAAATATGTATAGTTATCAGCGTATTGACTTGAAAATTTCACTGTTATTTTAATTATTAGATTAAATTTTCAATGATTTAATTATATCTATGATTAAAGTAGTTTTGTGAGTACACATTTATATCATACCATTGTAAAATTAATCTAATAATTAAAAAATTATATTTATTCGTAGTGCATAATAAGAAGGCCTATTATATGACTCTTTATTTAGTTAAGAGTTAACATGAACCTCACGAAACATTACGTTATAAATAGCGAATCGCACACATAACATGTGAATTTGTGATTGGTGTAAAATATATGTGGAAATTCGTGATTTGTAACTTGATTTCTATGAATCAATTTGATTTGTTTACTAGAATAAAAGGATATGGGTATTATATTATCCATTCCCTAATTAGCAATTTTTCTTTTTTTTTTGGCTCTTTACTTTCAGGAAGTGATTCTTTCCTTCCTTGCTATTTATACGTGTATAATTCAGTCACAAAACAATGAGAATATAGAATTCCATTCTCAATTTATCACAATTTATGATTATGATTACCGTGGCATATAGCATTCCTCATTAAAAAAAAAAAAAAAAAAAGGGAAAAAAAAAAAGTAAAAAAGTCCAGCACTTTCAAGAGAGGAGAAAAAGAAAATCTTTATTCCAAAAAATAAATATTTGGTTTCAATTAATCGTGACAAATGATCATTCATTATTTCGACGGGTAAAACTTAATGAGCGACAATGTCCGAAGCTAAAAAGAGAGAACAAGAAGGCCAAGGGGAGCCTAAAAGAGGAAGTAATTCCTGGAAAGGGGAACGGCGGTGGCTGCAGCACAGGTGAGAACCTCGTCATTTGCCGTAACCGTGTATGTCTCCGGATCGACCGTGATGTTTGGGAGGGCATCGTTCAGCTTCATGTCCAGTTTGCTTAGATTCCTCACGTTGTTCACTGCTCTCACACTCTTGTTTAGTCCATACAAGGTTTTGACTCCACTTTCTGCAGCAACCTGTTCGCAAGAAAACAGAAAAATCATCACTTTTCTCTCCTACATAAATAGTACAGAGCTTTTACGGTAGGACCTCCTGATTTGCATTGCTGATAGTGATTGTTTTTCAATCGCTTGATTAAATTTTTAACGTTCTGATACAACATGCAACACATAACTGCTCCAGTCATAAGATTTGACTGTTGAAGAATTAATCCAATGGTTTAAATAACAGTTCAGTTCCTATTGATGGTGCAAAACAAGAGGTTTTACGGTAAGAACTCCCATATATTCATATGTAGAGAGAGGAGAGAGAGGAGAGAGGAATCTTCCATGCCTGGCTGACGAAAGCAATAGAGTTGGCACTACCAGCCTTGCCAAATGCTCCAAACATGGGTCTCATAAGCACCTGCAAGGATTCATGATTAAAAAACAGAAGTCAAATTTAAATAATCTTTAGTGTATTGGACTATGTTACCAAGTGCCTGGATTTGATGCCCAACCAGCGAAACTATTCATCTAAGTTAACCTATTTCTAAGACGAATTTACCGTTTTCAACCAACTATTCGAACTTTTTTTTTTTTTTTTTGGGGGCTGAAAATCACGACCATTCGGACTTCTGAGATGTATTATGAAGGATCTAGATCTATTTATTTAGTTATTTATTTACTATAAGACATCTGAGGTTCCTATGTATATTCATACGTAGGTGTGGAAGCAGAGTGGGAAGAGATTTCAAAAACAAGAAAAGAAAGAATACCCCCTCCATTGTAAACTGTAAAATCAGGTCCTTCAAACAACACGACCTCCTTTAAACGACAATGTCACTACAAAGGACCAAAACTAGCAAGAAACTACAACACTCGTAAAACGAAACAAATAATGGAGCGATATATTATAACACAACCGAGAAAAACAGATAAAACGACAACATTTAGCAAACGACAATTACAAAGCACTAATTCAAAGACACAATCTCCCTTAAACGACAAAATCATCAAAGAGACAAAAACTACCAAGAAACGACAACACTAGAAAACAAAACAACCATATATTATAACACAACCGAAAAAAACTAATCAAACGACAACATTTTAGGAAAACGACAATTAACCAGCACTAATTCGAAGACTCAGATCTCCCTTGAACGAGAAAGTCATCAAAAAGACAAAAACTAGCAAGAAATGACAACAATCCGAGGACGAAACAAATAATGTCGTTCTTATAACAGAGACAAGATAAGCTGATAAACCATAACATTTAAAAAAACGACAAAAAATTAGGAAAACGACAACAAATACCATTGATTTAGAGACACAATCTCCTTTAAACGACAATGTCATTAAAAAGGACAACAACTAACAAGAAACGACAATACACCGAAGACGAAACAAATAATGAAACGACATCATTAAATAGACGAGATAAACTAACAAGACGACAATTACACAAAACAGGAATCCTAAGACTACTACGAATCTAAAAAACGACATAATCAAATAAACGACAAAAACTACCAAGCATGAAAATATCAAAGAGAAAGCGATAATTACACACAAACGACAAAAATTAAAATGACCACAAGTCCAAAAATTGACATTACCAAATAAACGACAAAATCTAATAAAACGACGAACATAAGGGAAAACGACGAACCTGACCGACGACAGTGGAAGTGGAACAAACGAAGATAACATAGAAAGGTCGTAATCAAATGTTAGCAAGAGCAAGGAAATTCATAGAAAGAAAAGACCTTGAAATTGGAAAGAAATTAAAAGGAAACTAAACTACACAAGGAAAACTAATACAAAGATTTAAAAAAATATCTTTTCACTGTATCCGCTGGAAGTAAAGCCCCATTCAACGCTTGAAATCAGTCATTTATAGTGCATATTCTAGAAAAGTAAAAGAACATGAAACATATATCAACACAATCATGATAACAAGTAATTCATACTCACTTTCCACTTCCAGTCAGTCAGATTATATCTGCATGTATAACACCTTTTGATACACACAAATGTATATGTATATATATAACAAGGTGGAAAGAGATAAAAACGTTACCGGTTCAGGTGTGGGGATGCTTGCATTAGGATCACCCATATTAGCCCATGCAATTACACCACCTTTGATGACCTTTTCTGGTTTTGCCCCAAAGAAGGACGGATTCCACAGTACAAGATCAGCCAGCTTACCCACCTGCAGGGGTCGAAACTCGAGTGGAAAAGTTAGAGAAACCCCATTAGCTTGTGTCTGGTAAAAAGGAAAGAAAAGGGCGAGGAAAGGGAGGGGAAGGGGAAGATTTTTCTCTTATTGTGTTTGATATGGGGCCTCTAAGCCTTCCTTATTGGGAGAGGTTAAAATTGGGTTCTTTGAAGGATTTGAAATCCCTCACCGAATCCACTCCTTTTTTCTGTCCTACCAAAAACATGACTCCAAAAATCTTCCACTAAACCCCTCACCACTCTCCTCCTTCCACTTTTCCCTCCTACCAGACAAGCTCCGCTGAATTATAAAATCAAGTAAGTGCTATGGAAACATAGTGA
Source organism: Ficus microcarpa (assembly GCA_025413485.1). Taxonomy (NCBI): domain Eukaryota; kingdom Viridiplantae; phylum Streptophyta; class Magnoliopsida; order Rosales; family Moraceae; genus Ficus; species Ficus microcarpa. The sequence goes on along the minus strand of CM046385.1, from coordinate 1,693,813 downwards.
CATACCTCTACTGAACCAACATATTGAGAAATCCCATTTGCTATTGCTGGGTTTATAGTGTACTTTGCGATGTATCGTTTGATCCGAAGGTTGTCATTTTTAGATCCACTAGGTTCAATTGACCCTCTTTGTGACTTCATCTTGTGAGCAGTTTGCCAAGTTCTAGCTATCACCTAGGAAATAATGCTTATCAGCGATGCATTACTTATCAAATGTGAAGAAAAAGGCGGGGAGCTACACTAGTGAAGTTTTAGAAAACAAAATATCATAATAATTAATGATAAGTATGCACTTAAACCAGTTTTAACATTCCATAAGCAACTTTAAAATATAAAAACTTATGTCTCAAAGGCGATGTTTTTCTCCCATACATGTACTTAAATACTCTTACAACGTTCAGGTTTTCATTAGGAATTCGAGTTTTCTTGGGTTGAACAACTTGAAATGCTTAGAATCAAGTCAACTTATCAGGTCCCAACTAATCAATGAGGAAGAAGAAAGTGATGTTTCAAACAAAAGCTTTAAGATAAACCTCTCCAATGCGCCCCATAGCTTGCGAATCAGAAGATATGATGCTGATTGCTCCCATATCATGCAAAATATCTTCTGCAGCGATTGTTTCCGCCCTAATTCGTGACTCAGCAAATTTAATGTCTTCCGGAATGTTCTTGTCAAGGTGATGACAGACCATCTGCGTGTATCCAGAGATAAAAATGAGCATCCTGAACATCTGCAATGTCATATATCACATGTGTTTTCTATATATTCTAGTACCAGCATGTCAAAATGTTCATCTATGGTATTTTTTGTGAAGGGCCGTGTGGGGTTTGTTGATGAAGGCAAGACGTTCTTCACACCACAAACTCTAATAATATCAGGAGCATGACCTCCACCCGCGCCTTCACTGCCGTATGACACAGCCAAGACAAAGAAAATTACCTGAAATATCTAAAAAAGCAATCCAAAAAACAATAGGCTCTGTACCCGTAACAAAGGTAAAAATGTCCATATATGCCAAAACAAAGTTTTAGTCCACATAGTTTGCATGCAGTGTTTTTTTTTTTCCTCACCGAGAACAATACATTTCTTCTGTATTTTCAAAGTACATTCAATGTAATATCAACAGACATATTTGCTCAAGCAATTAGGCTTTTTTCTGTTCTGGAATCGTTATATAACCTCGTGACAAGAGTACCTACTTTTTATGTTAGGTAATTGAGCTTGTGTAACAACTAACAAGGAAGATAGAATGTGCTACTTATATACCTATGATAAGTATGAATTGTTCTTCCTTTAAAAGCAGCAATTGTGTGTTCCACAAATCCAGATTCATTCAAGGTATCCGTGTGTATGTTAACCTGTCGAAAGTTGAGATGATCAGAAGAAGCTGGTTATAATTGAGGTAGATGGACGCTAAAATCATTAACAAGTTTAAAACCTAGAATGGCATGCTAAACACACTACCTGGACGTCATATTGTTCTGCAACAGCTAAACAATTGTCTATTGCTGCAGGAGTAGTTCCCCAGTCCTCATGTAGCTTCAGTCCCATTGCCCCGGCCTTGACTATTTCTTGTAGCTCATCAGGTGTAGAACCGTTTCCCTATAGTTAAAAATATTAAATTTAATATATATATACACATACATATATGGTGAGAACAAGACAGAAACATAAACAGAAGGAGGATAATTTTCAAGAGTAAATGCTCAAGCCATCCCTTTCATTTTTCAGCATAACGATACCACTAGGTTAATTTTTTAATGTTTAATGACGAAAAATAGTAAAAGGAGAAAATTTAAAGAAGACAAAGAAGTGACTGACCTTTCCCGTAAAACCAAAGTTCAGAGGCAAGTCATCTGTTGACTGCAGCATGAGTTTCATATGCAATGGTGCTGGGGTGCAAGTTGTTGCACAAGTCCCTTCAGCAGGTCCGGTTCCGCCACCCACTAACGTTGTGACTCCTACACACTTAATCAAAGTAATAAATAAAGGAGATACATAGTTTATTTTGGAAGCATAATATCATTGTGACACTAACATAGCAAACTGATGAAAATCTCCAAAATATTTCCTGCAAGAGTTTTTCCCATCATCATTAACTTGTAAATGCTTCCACAGCTCATGAATTTAAACAAACATATGCATGTGTTGCACTTCATCTACATATATAAAATCCTTATATTTCCTGGAATATGTTTATCTAGATCCATGCAAACAAACAATGAACACCAAATCACGTTGCTTACCACTGGCAATAGCTTCATAGGCTAATTGAGGGCATATAAAGTGCACATGACAGTCGATGGCCCCTGCAGTTATGATCTTTCCTTCTCCCGCAATGACCTCGGTGTTAACCTGCGTAAAAAGAGGGATAAGGATGTGCCATTGTCATGGTGAGATTAGAATTTATACATTAAAGACTGCTGCAAGATGAGATGATATTTACCCCGACAACCATGTTCGACAATACGCCATCCATAATATCTGGATTCCCAGCTTTCCCAAGGGCAACTATAAGACCATCTTTGATACCAATATCTGCCTTAAATATTCCAGTATAATCAATTATCAGAGCATTAGTTATAACTGTGTCGAGAGTCTCAGCTGGTGGATACCCACATGCCTGTCCCATCCCATCTCTAATAACTTTCCCACCTCCAAAAACACATTCATCCCCATAAAAAGCAAAATCCCTTTCTATTTCGGCATACAAGTTAGTATCACCAAGCCGAATTTTGTCTCCAGTAGTGGGGCCATACATGTTTGCATATGCTTCTTGAGAAATTACTGCAGTGAAATCCGAGTTTTCTCCTGTAATACCTTCACTAAAAATCAGTTTTGGGGTAAGAAATCTTCATCGATCCTTAATCATGATGACTCATAGGATTATATGAGCAGACAGGGTTACTGCTACAACAGAATAAAAGCAAAACAAGCATTATTGATTTGCAAAGTATAGAGTCTGAACCTTGCGTTTTCTTCTTCCTTATTTCCAAATCCTCTTGAACTTAAAGCTTCCAAGACTTCTTCCCTCTTGGCATCATCAACTGGACCATCTACAATACCATTGCCTCCTTTGATTACTCTCTTTCCACCAATACTTACAAGTTTGACACTTTTGCTATCCCCGGGCTGGAAAAGAAAAAAGCCAGTGAAGTACTTTATGGAATAAGAATAAAAAAAGAAAAAAAAAAGATTGTAGAATATTAACGCAATAGAGATTGACTAAACATCTATAGTTGCATGCTGTACATTAATAAAGCATATAGAGATTTAAACTGTTAGATGGTTGCAAAGTAACCTCGAATCTTGTGGCAGTTCCCGCTGGTATATTGAGGCGCATGCCATATGCTTTCATTCGATCGAAAACCAACGAGGGATTGACCTCAATAAAGTGGTAGTGGCTGCCAATCTGGAAGAATGCTTAATGTTTAACGCAAGATTTATTAAACATGTTCTGAATGGACAAGGAATGACTATAACAAAGACCTGAACCGGCCTGTCTCCAGTATTGACAACTTTGAGAACTACTGCTCTCCTGTAAGGATTAAGCGTTTTGTCTCCGCTTCCAAAGATTATTTCACCAGGATGAACATCATCTTCTGTCCTGGTAAACTTTTCTGATGAAGGGACTGCAGAACAATTTTCCACTTGTTAACATCGATACAAGAAAGCCAAACTTATTGTCAACTTCTACTCCAGAAACTCTCTAAATGATACTTCAAGGCATCCATAGATTGCACATTTAATATCTCCATGAGACTTTTGGACTATTTGAAAATATTGGTACGAAACATAGACTAGAGCCTCTAATTTATTATTTTTGGAATTTGGGGTTGAGGGGATTTGAGCTCTAGCAAAGGTGGGTGTAGAACTAGCACAAAGCTAAGCCTGCAACCACCAAGGAGAAGAGCCAATCAGTTCCAAAAACATCCTCAACTCAATCTTTGCAATATAAATTAAACCTTTACCTGGAAGAAATGAACCGTGTAAAGCTAGCTCCAGATTTCTGTCCTCACTAGAAATCGGGTCGTGGATGGTGATTAACTTAGTCCCATCAGGAAACGTCCCCTCAACCTACAACAACAACGTTATATCTTCTTTCTCTTCCACACACAAGCATATTATTTACCAAACAATAACTTGAAATGATATCTATAGACAGGAACACCAAAAAAACAAATAAATAAATTGCAGTCTTAATGAGCATATGCATGCCTGTACTGCATCCAAGAGATGTGGAACAGCAGGAAGAACATGTCTCCTGTTTAAAAAAAAAAACAAAAAACAAAAAACAAAAAAACAATTGTAGAATGTAAAATGTAATTAAAATGATTTGTAAAAGCAAAAGAGAAAATCGAATGAAAAATTTTCACATAATATTACTTGCCCAAAAGTCGTTGCCCAATTTCCATCAACTCTGCTACAGTTTTGTCACCATCTCTGACAAACTCCAAGATCTTCAAAAGAAATCAGTTGACTAACAATCAGTCAAATCTCATTTTTGTTCCAGTTCAACAAATCCACATCACAAAATCCCATTCAAAAATCCTTTCAATTAAAAAAAAAAAAAGGTAAATAAAAAGAAAACCTGTGTGGCTATGAGTGCTACGGCTTCAGTGAAATTAAGCCTTAAGCCACGAGCAAGACGCTTTTGAGCCAGGAATCCAGCATTGTGAAGACCCAATTTTTCGATTTCTCTTGGCGTCAATTTCATTGTCAAATCCTTGAAAATTACCCAAAAAAAAAAAAAAGAGAGAGAGAGAGATTGCAAATTTATAATACTTAGAATGTTGTGAATTTAAAACAAAAAAAAAATAGAATTATAAGAATAAATACCTGTGAGAAGCTTTGAAAATGGTGTAGTCCGATGAAAGCGGAAAGTCAGCTCCTTTGAACTGAACTGAAATGGGTGTAGTTTGTACAACTTATTTAATCTCTTTCCTCTAATATGTTTATCACGTCGTACCTTTGTTTTCTTGTTATTATTTGTCTCTAGTAATACCAAACAAAACGAATTTTCCATTAAACTAATACCAAAAAAAAAATTTTAATTGAAATTTGAACAAGCTACTGCCCAGGAGTTGAGCCCCGGCTGGCACGCAGCGGCAGACCAGTGTGACTATATACAGTTATGTCATTTTTTTTTCTCGTCCGTCCCTCCATTTTTGTTTTAAACATATTAAAGTACCCCGAACTTTTTTCTTGTTACGTAAATACCCCTTTTTTTGGTTTTAAATGTTAAAATTTGATGTAAAGTAATGGTTACTTTGAGATCTTTTTTTTTTTTTTTTTAATATAAATTTTAGGATCATTTAAACGATATATTTATGAAACATCTATCATTTTTTGACGGATGGTTCATCACTGTCATTAAGTACTGTTAATAGTAATCAGGATTCTGCTATTAAAACTGATGATTGTTTTTTAAATGCTTTTTATTTTTTATTTTTGGCAATGAATAATATCTTCGAGGCATACTCGTTTGTCTAATTATTCTATTGCGAATGGTCTTTTTTGCTTGGTTAAGCCTATAAAAGCTAGTGAAATTTTGGGTAGAAGCTCATTCATATCTTTATCAGTAGATTAACATTTATTTCGGCTTCACAATTTCACATGTAACATCGATAGACATGGAAAGTTCACTCTGTAAAATTTCAGCTCAAATTCTGATGTCTAACAACACGAATTTCCAAGACAAAAACCAATGAGAAATTATCAAATAACACAAAATTTCCAAGACATTTTTGTCCAATTTTATTCTTTAAAATCGTAAAAATAACTCTGAAAGTCAGAAAACCGAGCTCAATGTCTTTGCATCAAAAATAAAAGTTATGGCAAAAGAAGTGAGGGTCCATTCCATAGGTAATGCATTCCCTTCAGGAGAGGACTTCCAGAACTTCGGCAGTGACATCTTTCGGTGGTTTCTCTGCGTGCAGTTCGGCGAGTACACCTTTCTTGGCATAATAGTTGATGACCTGCAAATCAAAGAGTCATACAAATTGATCATGCATAAATGCTTCTAAAGCAAATTATTAGCATAATTCAAAATCATCCCCGAGTTACGAATCGGTGCCTTTTGTTCTAGTAGGCCTCTGACTGGGGCATGAGCAAGCGAAAAAAAATAAGAGTTCAGAGGACAGCTTGTCAACAACAACGTCGAGATTTCAGTTTTCAACCGTCTTTGTCTGGCTGTTACAACTATAATGCCACATGTATAATAGCCTATTGCTAGGAGAACGAAGCATACCGGTTCTGTTTGTCTGTGAAATGCTGCCAGCCTGGACTTGAGAACTTCTGCAGTATCATCTTTTCGCTGTATCAGAGGCTCGCCCGTGACCTTAAGACAAGAAAGGAAATAAGAATCTTGAATAAAAGACAGTAAAAGAATTCATGCATCAGAGTGTTCAGCAGTTGAATATTTTCACAAGCAAATATCAGATAGCAGATTGAATTCAGTATCCTTGTTGGTAGATTGGTCCTGAAATATTACTCTGCTCGAAAACTAGATCAAGTTTTTATTTGGTCACATAACGCTTCAACTTAAAATCATTGAGACTATAGCAAAATGCAAATCCAAAGAATCTTCAATGGTTACATTTGACGAATAAAGAATAAACAAATCAACTTACATCATCCACACCACCAACTTTTGGAGGTGCAAATTTCGTGTGGTAAGAACGACCGCTGGAAGGGTGTATCCATCGACCAGTGATCCTCTCCTCCAATATGGAATCATCAATTGCAAAATTGAGAACCCTGTTGATTTTGGTGCCTTGCTTTTCAAGCATCTCATCTAGCTGTCAAGCAATTAAAGAAACGTATAACAAGTCAACTTCAAGAAGAGCAAAAGCCTAACAAAGATTAAGGCAACGGAAAAAAAGTGATGGAAGTGAGGACAAAATTAGACATGGCATGATAGGGAAGAGAACTAAACCTTCTGAGCTTGGACAACGGTCCTTGGAAAGCCATCCAGGATAAAACCTTTTTGACACGACGGTTTCTTCACAGCTTCATCAATTATACCGACGACCAAGTCATCAGATACAAGTTCTCCCTGCCAAACCGATTTAAAATATCATACAAGATTAGACATCAACTAGGAAAAAATAAATATTTTGGAAAAGAAAAAAAAATGGAAGCAAAGTACCTTATCCATGGCTTCTTTGGCCTTAATTCCAAGGGGAGTTTTAGCAGCAACAGCAGCTCTCAGCATGTCACCGGTGGCTAAATGGCACAAGCAGTATTCGTCTTTGATAATGGGAGATTGTGTACCTTTTCCGGATCCAGGTGGGCCTGCCATTCATCTAATATCTCATAAAATGCACATTGGACTTGAAACCAATTTTATAAATGTAAACTTATCGCATAATTGAGACTTTTTGGCATTTCTTCGGGAAGATGTTTTTGGCTTCCCGAGTCCAAAAGTTGCTTCTAAAAGTGTTTGCATAGGTTTTTAGAAGAGTTTGGGCCCTCTAGAAGAGCTTCTGGTGCTACAAAGTGTGAAGTGTACCAGAATTAAACTCACTCTTTACATTAAATAATTCGTCCCATAAAGCACTCTGCAGAATGTGGTTCCAAACACAAACCGAAAAGCTATAGCTTAACTGGCTAAATTGGATGTATACTTTTAGGCATATAAAGCTCTCCGTCCAAAGAGATAGGAAATCCAGAAAACTTAAAAGACACTACAACAGATGCGACTAGAACAGCTTATCTTTCGGTGACACAATTCAATATTTTTGAAACACATTGAAAAGCAACAATCACATTGACACGCTTTTATCATTCAACCTCAGAGAAGCTAAACAAACTCTTCTTTTTTTCATGTCCTAAAATTCATCAAAAGAAGAAGCAGCAATACCGACGAGAATGAGACGCTTATCAGGTTTGGAGGAGCACTTGAAGCGGTGTAGGAGTTCAGTCATTATGTCAACGGAAGGAATGTCCTCCAAAGCAACAGCAGAGCTCCCCATTCTCTTCTCTGTCTGTCTGGCTGTCTGTCTGTCTCTCTCTCTCTTACTCTGTGCTTGGTCTTCGATAGCACATTGGCTATAACTGCTATTATGTTAGAATGGAGCTGAGAATAAAGACGGAAATGAAGATGAAGTGCTCAGAGATTTCAAACACAGGAAACCAACGTTGGGGGTAGGTGTTGTATCCCAATTTGTGTCTGGTGGAAAGAGTAGACCAAAATGGCTGGGTGGTGGTTGTCTCCCTTTTAGGTGGGTTGTTGGTTTGAAAGGCGTGTGACTAGTGGGTCCCACTGCCTCTTACCTACTGCTATAATGTATTATTGTATTTATATCAATATATTCAGCACTTTTTTCTATTTTTTAAATGTATTACATTTCCTCTTATTTTTATTGTTTAAAAATATAAGCTTGAAATAATAAAACAAATAAAAAATTGAAACATATCATTGGTTTGCCTCTGTGTTTTATGCATCGTTTGGTGCTTCCTGGTGTTTCCTTTTATATAAAAGGAAGCATCGACTTACACTCGAATGTGCTTACAAGAAAGTTTCAATAAATGAAAGAGATATGTAGGTAAATATTATTTATTTAAAAAGTTTTTTAATAAATGACGGAAGATTTATAAAGTTAAGAAAATAACTGTTTTTAAAAACATACAAAATTGAATGATTATGTTCATTAACGTCCATTTTCCTAAATAAAAGAATTTCGATAATTTATTTAACTAATTATTTAAAAACTGTTTATTTATTGAAAAAATTAGGTTGAATGACTTTTTTTAATCACTTGATCTAATAAATAACTTAATTTTTTTGTAATTTGTAAAATTACTATTTGTTATTTTTCAGATTTAGTCAATCAATGATTGATCAATCAGTGATTAACTATAAAAATTAGTGATTTATTAATAATTAATCAGTGTGACTATGAAATTGATTTACATTGTGGTTCTATTATGTGATCAATCACTAATTAACCATTTAAAAAAATTAAACAACTATTTAAAAAAAAGAGTCTTTTTTATTAATTTTTAAAAATTTCGATCAATGATTAAAAAACTTCTTAAAAAAAAGAAAAAAAAACTATTTAACTATATATTACTTATTTATCTAATTTTTTCTAAATGAGGATAAATGTAATAGAAATTTTAGATGCAGTTAAAATATATCATAGACGAGCGCCTAGATGCTTCTTCTCCCAGATAAGTACGTCCTATTTTTCCTTTGGAATAAAAAGAAAAAAAAAATCACATCACCCCAGTATTTCGTTCACTGACCGGGTACAGTGGCTTTTTTTTTTTTTTTTTTGTGAAACACTGACCATGTATGATTGACTCAAATCACATTCCACCGTTCAAAAACAAAAAGGGTGTTTGATTGGTTAGTTTGAGTTGAAATATTTTAATTGTAATAGTAAATTCTTTTGAATTTTCAAAAAGATAAAAAACTTTTTGAGAAAAAAAAAATTTTAAGAAAA